>UZAN01040462.1:43816-78190 GCA_900618425.1 Echinostoma caproni | reverse complement strand
CAGATTACCACAGAAACCTTGCGACCTTCTGAAATTTGATTGTGGGTTGATTCATCAACTTTGCTGGCCACGTTAGATTGTGTTCACCCATTCAGTAAGATAATTGGGGATATGTTCTGCATATATATTAATCATCACACCTGTAGATGAACTGTTTTACAATGTGTTAGACATACCTGGATTGCTTACGTTAATCCAGGTGCATTCCACGTGTATAGATAGTGGACAGGAGTTCAGCGGACAATAATGTGCGGTTCACAGCGGACTCTTCCTTTTGGCGTAAGTTGTTCAGTAGGTAGAGATAGTTTGACACATACGGCTTTTTGAGGAACGGTAAGAGATGGGTTTACGTTATTAGATTTTTTACTAATGATGTGAATTTGGGTAACTGTTTTTACAAACGTTTTGTTTGGCAGTTCTTTTCCTCTTCTTTGTATAGTAATACCAATAGAGTTAACGTGAATCAAATCTGTCTGTCCGGATAAACCACGAGATTCTACATCTCCAAATCTGTAGGTTATGCGAGATAAGATGGAGAACAGAAGATACTGAGAGCTCTATGCTGTTTTGCGGTGAACAGGATTATTTGAAAAACAAACTTAGCCGAAAATATCTCCCTGTCCACCTTGCACAACCCTTGTTTAGAAGATGCATTATCAATTTTATGCAGTCAGGGGAGGGAGCTGTTGCTACGCAAAGCATACCTTGGGGGAATAGAGAAAGTGGAAAGGGTGGGTGGCGATGGCTGGTTTCGAATTCAGGAATTTTGAGCCCCAAATTTCATGATCTTAGACACTTGTACACCACCGCTCATGTCCGACTTGCTCAAGAACAATTCAACATTTCCTTTTCCAAGTGGGATATTATAATTAGGATGTACTTAGATGGTACATTTGAACGTTCTGTTCACCAGAATGCAACATACTCTATTGAGTATCTGCAGTTCTTCAGCTTCCCACTTGTGGTTAACTAATATTAGCTTGTTCCTGTTCCTTCTGGACCGATATCAAACTGAGGAATGCCAAAAACCAGAAGAGTAGTGATAATATTACATATAAAATTTTGAGTAGAAATACTCTTTGACAGATGATAATGGATTTATAATCACACAATAACATTGCTGAATAAGTGCAATTATTATGAATTGCAAGGTACGTCTAAATAGATTAATGAACACTTGAGGTTTCCTGACTGATTCTATCATACATAAACGACAATATCACGTATATAAACCTTGTTTTTTATCAACATAAATGTACTGTCTGTGATATTGTTTGAGATCTACTTTAAAGGAGGAATTAAATAGTCTAGTTCAGAGCAAACTAGCTGGCAGCAGTCAGTTGTTGAAAACCGAGTCAAACCGGCATCTAATCAATTCACAGCCGCTTTGTTTTGAGCACAAAAGTTAATTGAACTCAGAACTTTGTCTCAGAGTTATCAGCCAGCAAACATCTAATTACGACTAGCACGTTTGTTGGAGGGGGGTGGATCAAACAAGCGAGGCGAGGATAAACAGAAGTCTGCCAATTTATATTGTGATCCGCGGATCAGTCACCCCCGTCAAGCCGTTTTTCTGTTCCTTAATCCGTACAACACGAACGGATGGATATTTGTTTGTTCGTGGAAAGCGTGAATCAACGAAAGCGGCAAATTTTGTAGCGACTTCCGGATAGTCGTTGTGCTATAGAGTACACAACACCAAATCATATCAAAACAGACTGCTGTGACATTAGCCTTTCAATGCATGAAAACACAATTGGTATGCGGTTTTTCCATTAGAAATTCTATTTCCAGCGCAGCGAGTTTTGCCAAGTATGCTCATCCATCTATTTTATTTACGTTTCCTATTTTGAGCATTAGCTCTGACAAATTCAAAATCCATTGTAACGTGGTTGTAGGTTTTCGTTGAATGAAGGATACTACTTACGCACAAACATCAGGAATAAATAAACATGTTTGTTGGTCGCTTGTAGAACGGATGAGCGATAGTGAATCGCCAGGTGATATGTCACGAAAGTTCACAGTGATTTCATATTAGCATCGAGTCTGAGTTGCTTATCATTTTATGTGTTCATTCAAAAAGTTGATGAATTAGGTGAATAATAAAGAGCGGGGTGAAACATGAAACGACCACGTGACTGAACTGAACGCAGACCAATTAAACTGACAGTCGAGGATGCGAAATTTAGCACAATGGTTGAACTCAGCAAAACTGAGGACCTTAAGTTTACTGGGAGTAGGTTGACCAGTTATGGGGTGCTGAACGATTTTCAGCATTAGGGGAAAGAGAACTGTAAATCAGTCTACGACAAACCACTGACATTTTGCAAGGCAGTGTTGATGGTGATAATTCAGTCAGTGTCGATTTCGGATATGAAAGTAAAATTAGCATTTCGAAGTTGAATAAAGGATTCGAAGATTCATTCGAAAGTTATTTCTTACAAGACGAGGTACCACTATGAAAGTGATGTTTATGTTGTTGAGTTGAATTCATCTTTTGCGGTCACCGCGACCAACAACCAAAAACACCTCTGTGTCCAAAATTTCGCCGTTCTCGAAGGTAGTCAAAAGTGTCGCATTTTAAGGAATGTTACACAATGAAATCTGATCGTTAACTTGGCAGTCACTCGTGGAATATTCGATCCATCCAGTGTTTTAAACCAGATTTTAAAGTCAACCGAGAGAAGAAAAATCCCTTATTGAATAAATCACATTCCAACGGAAGATACCTTTAACAAATTGGGGTATGGCAGAATTAATCATCGGCATGTATTGATATTATTCGCAGGTGAGTCTATTGTGAAATATACAGACTTCAAAAACATTAATGAAACAAGTAGAATATCCTGAAGGAAAGAATGAATCAGTTAAACTTGGAGTGAGCCGCGGTTTAACAGTCACAACTTGGAAAGACTACACCAATGTAAAATAACGGGGCTTAAGGCGGCGCCATACCGGACCAAACACTGACCAAATTGGATTTATATTGAAAGTCGCATATAAAACAAGTCCTGTCGTGAAATGTGGTCTGGTTTGAATTGGTTGTGTTGATCACGCAAAAGCTCTTTCCCGGATGTTGAAGAGTTAAAGTGTTAATTTGCGAATGTTTCTCTAATCATCTTAACACCACCTACATATACATGTTGGAGAGAAACCTTCTATCACCCCGGTCGAAGCTTTGAAGTTTCTGAATTTTTTCAAACCTATCAAGGCACATGGTCCTGGTTCATCGTCCTTCGTCCCGTTGAAAGTGGGTGCTGAACGACTTGCTGCAACTACTTCAGAGTTCTTCAGTTTTTGTGGGTCATCTGGTGGTATCTGATTACCGGAGAGCTGCCCGAATAACTCCACTCCTCAGAAAGGATCTTTCTAATGCTGACTGATTACTTGCATATTAGCACCATTGAAAGTTTTCAAAAGAGTGCTTCTTAATCGGGTGATCCATTTTATCTCCAACTCATGACCCTATTCAATTAGCTTACAAACTTTCGCTTTTCACTCGGTCTTTGATGTTTTATATGGATAAATGTGAAGATGTTCCTTTTAGCCTTAACACAGGCTGTCATTGCCAAACCCCTTTTCGTAACCCGTCGGAACGTCTCATCACCGGTAATATCATTCCCAAAACCGATTTTATCAAATATATTGAAGTTAATTTGTCACAAAAGGTTCCTTGGTTCAAATACGTTGAAATGATTTACATTAGGGTTCATAGATTATGATTCTACGCTTTCAGATTTAAAAGACCGGAATTACTCCCCAAATGTAGTTTATGCATTTGTGATAGCCTGCTTTTTTGCACACTGGTTGCACTGTTATCAGTTACTTTTTCCTGTTTTATGAAAGAAAGACTTTGTTCTCTTTTCCAAATCTTTCTCGTTCCCTTTTTAGTGGCGTTCCTCAGAACCATTGTGGTTGATTTCATTGAGTGATAGCATTTGGATTCATGTGTTGGTTTTACGAGCCACGTATTGTCAAATGAAGAACACTGCATGCATGCCCACCTCAACAGATCTATGCCTAATCCGAGTTCGCTTTCCAACATTATGATTTTTCGTGTGAGTACCACCACATACGGAAAGAGCATCATTCTGCATTTAAGTCGTACCTTAGTAACCCGAGTGACTGTCATTACCAACTTGGAGAATCACCTGTCACATTTGCTTTTTATCACATTCATTTTTTTCATTTAGTAAACATTTCATGTTCTTGTTTTACTGCTTAACGTTTCATTCGATGTAACTTGTCAAAGTGTTATAAATCCATCCTATTGGCTGCATAAGCTTAACTTTACCTGATTTATAACCATACGCTTTAGATCTGAATAGATGGCACCATAAATTGCCTCAAAACCCCGACTGTATGTTAAACCGTTCATGACAGTTATATGTATCCTACTTTCTCAAGCGAATGTTGGTCAGAGGCTTTTATCTCATATCCGTGATTGATTTTTTCACTTTTAAGGAAAATGTGTTAGCGAGAAAAGCATCACAATTTCGATAAGTTGTGGAAGATGGACCAAAACTAATATCATGAAACTTATGATTCTATTAATTTGAGACTGCGATTTGTGTAATCTATTTTTCGGCGGGATGTCATTCAAACGTGAATTTCGACCATTTGTCCCACGGGGAAATGTGATTCATGCCATCTCTTCGGTATTGAATTTTTCTATTTATCCTGGGAAGTCATGTAAAAATGAAGTTATTTTACCTCCATTATACGGGATATTTATTTGGCTTCGTTTCTGACAATCGATCAAATATTGTGGTTTGAAAAATGTTTACGGGGTTGAAGCAAATTATTTTGACGCATATAAATGATTCATGGTATCAACGAAGTCAAATTGTCGCCAGGGAGAATTCCAGACTTCTGCGTTCGATGTTCAACACCTGCGACTGGTCTTTAATTTTAGTGTAAACAGATTTTTAACTTTTACGGCTTGAGAAAACGTGTATCCCGTTAAGGCGACTACTCAGTATAGGCCACCGCATATTCCATCCTGTTGAGAAGGGAGCTCACACGATATTGGGATTCAAATGAGGTCTTATGTTGTGGAAACCTAGTGTATGCTTATTTTCTTATACAAAAGTACTCAAATAATGTATTCGTTATATAGAGCAACGCACTTGGAGGTAAGATCTCAGTATTTCGTTATTTGTCTGCAAGTCAAATATGAGTAAATAGCTATCATTTATTGAGCATTTTATTTTGCAGCATATTTTTGTAGGTATAAGCAAATAAAAATACTGAACTGAAACTGGTTCTTCATTTAAAAGACAATTTATATAAAAATGTATCGCTGCTTTATTATTCAAATTCACTACAGTCAAGGAATGTGCAAGATATATGCATGTGGACTACACTTTATTTTTCTTTTGTGTTATAGCATATTCATAATAACTACATTTAGTTGCTTCGATCAGCAAGGGACGCCTAGAGACCTATTTAGTTTTGTGGAGGCCTCGTTTGTAGAAAAACCTTTACTTGTTCCTTCTCAGATACCAAAATAAACGTTCATCGAACTTTTACCGGGGTTGATTATACTTTACTGGTGAGTCTCACTAAGAAAAAAACCAGCTGTACTTTACTCATTGTTGATCATCAGGTAAATAAATCCTGTCGCATTTTAAAGTTACCGGCGGTACAATTGTTTCCATCACCGAAGCCCACGTTTGCATCAAAATGTAAGTTATTATTCAGCGTTGTTTTATTGTTATCGTTTATCTTCGGCAAAATGGTGATCGTTTTATTCGAAATCTTGACTCATGGTGTTTGTGCTTAGATCACGAACTCTTCGTTTTATAACATATGTCATCCTTGTACATTGACGTTTTCCGCACATCATAATACGACTTGCTGCGCTCAGATTTTATTCCGTTCGATAGATTATTAGTCATTAGTCCAAAAACGAGTCACATCTACTCGGGGTTCCATTCTGTTAAGCTTAGTTTCCCCGTAATCCATTCGGACTTTTGCAGAAACTAAACTCATTCTTGGAGCATTGCCTGATGATTCCCTGATGATTCCCTCGTCATTGCCATGATGAGGGAATCATTTCCTCTTTTTTCCCCCACATAGGTATGCTTTCGGGTTTTATTTGAAAAATGTTTAATTGTTTTGAAAGAACTATAGACAAGAGGAGAGATTTGGTTAGTGTTCCGTTAGTGAGTAGCTCATAAAGTGTCCCTTTGATAATCACACTTTTCACACAAACCAGCAGAGTGGTAAACACGCTGATTTTAAGAAATTCCCATTCATGCCAAACACACTTTCATTGGCATGCATGAGAACCACTGAGGACGATATACTTGTTGAATGGCAAGAATTTAACAGCCTTCAGAGGTCACCATTGTGTGTTCAAAATTATTTGGTAGCAAACAGACGATGAGCAGTTCACCCAAGTAAAGAAATGAAAAAACGTGGGACCCACTTACGTTATTGTAGCTAACTCCGCTCAAAGCCCTGTGTAGAGTACACAGTCAATGGCGCGAAATAATTGCCTACAGATTAGGAGTGGCGTAAGTTTCCATTAAGATAACTTATGAGTTACGAATGTTTCTTCTAAAAGAATAGCACGTTTCAGGATGTAAGCTGTTCGAATTGGGTTGAAATAAAACTAAATAGTGAGAGGTTTCCATCGTTACATCTACTTATTAGAGGAATATTTGAATGAACGACATTTGCTATTGCTACATATGCTTTTCATATGTCGCCACGTTCATTTCAAATGTTTTTGTTAAGAAAGGATTTGTTGACCAGAGTAACACAGTAGAAGCAGTTTACTGAATTCGATGTTGCATTCGCGTGAAAAGTTGAAAAATAAAGAATAAATTATTACTGATGAAAATTTCACAAAATAATTTTAATGGATTTTTCCAAATGGAATGAATTTAAGTGCAAGTCAACCTTGCATAAATTCAATAAATTCAACAAACGAAAGCAAAAACAGTAACCACAGCATGGAGTGGAGATTGCACTAATTTTGCAGAGATCCGTCCCACTCTATGAAAAACGTAACCTCACGCGCTGTCCACGCAGAGAGCAAGGCCCATTTGTTCAAAAGATACTTTGAAGGACGAACTTGAAGTAGTGTGGAGAAGCTTACTGTAAAATGGCTATTTCGAGAAGGTTATCGACCGTAACTGGACTGAACAGAATACGCAAAGAAAGATACCAAGAGCGGAGAAGAAAATTGCTTTTTATAAAACTTCCATTCAAAGGTGATGTCGTCACTGACAGGGTCAGCAGATTTTTATCCGTCACCTTAACTGCCGCACAGTGAAGATGCGTGTTCTCTACGTCATCAAACATGCGACGCTACAACAAAGATATGATGTCTATGCTGATCTCATTTATGGTTGTCTAACAAGTCAAGTGCGCCTTAAGAAGGTCAAACGACAAAGCAGTTTTCTCAACGGATCAAAGAACACAATCCACGCTGGCTTACACAGGGTGGGAGTGGAGCTGTATCTACCTCGGTTGATTCCCATCTGGTAGAGACGGGATACGGGGTTAACATACCCTCGGCATTTACCATCATTTATCTAGTCTCACCACACCCCTCAAGGGCGACGTGTTTTCGGACGTAAGCAACCGCAGTGCCGATTGGCATCCTGAGCTGTGCGCACAACGAAAACTCATTCAAACTCTCGATCTCCCTTGGACAAGGGAGCAGAGAATCACCTGTTCACCTGACCATGACGTAACATAGCGACTTCGGTTCCAGTATCCAAACACAGCATAAATTTGGAGTTCTCTGGGGCCCATTTCCAAACACATGGCTTATTCGCCTTTCTGTTTGACTTTATTGAAATTGATTCACATAAATGTGACTGGTAAAGCCTGAAAAGGAATTCACCGCAAACACATTCGCCTACATTGTGTGTTCTTAAACAAAGTCGCTTCCCACTGGCGGTTATATCCCAGTTTTTGTCATTTAACAACTAAATGGTGGTGGTGCATTCAAAGAACGAAGCCATATATGGAGAACAAATATGAACATGCAATATTAGGAATGTATTTGCAGTTCCCGAACACATCTCGCGGGGAAAAATAGAGATGAGGGGAGTATACAATAATATATAAATCAATCGTCGAGGGTCAATCAACCATCACATCAATCTCTGGTAGACGGTGTCCAAAATATCAAATTCACGCGTGACAAAGCAGTTAACTGACAACCGGGGAGGAATATGCTACTTTATATATTCAAAGGAGGTTCATTGCTGGAAACTGTGGATCACAGTTTAGATGGATAAATTTCGTCTACGACTCCTGGCGAACACTGAGCAAGCTTTGATTTCCACAGGTTAATCTTACCCACCGTCGTACTAAACCAGTATAAAAAAACGCTGAAATGGGTGCTCATTTAATCATTTGTGAATGACCTGATAACAATAAACAATCACATACAATAGTTTATCTTTGTTATTTGCTTACAGAAACAACCGTCATTATTCTATTTAACTCCTTTTCGAAAAAAAGAATAGGTTTAACCAATTCCCCAATGAAACGTCGTCCCAAGGGTAATCGCTGTATCCATGTTTCTTTTGCGAAAATCAGGGCAGTGCATTGTTTTTGGGAAAACTGCTTAGATTCAGGTGATAACTTAACAAAAACTGGGGTTCAATCTCAACGAAAATCAAATTACACATTCCGATGACAAATTTGATTACGTTCAAGTACATGATAATAACACGGTGGCAAGGTTCTTGAAATATAACTCATTTCAGGACAAAAAAACCGTGTTAAAAGACATCAGGTTATCACGGCCTCATTCCACATCTACGATTTTTTTCTACCCTGAGTGGCTTACATTCAACCTATCGGTGTTTTATACCCCGTTACCTCAGTGAGATATCCAGGATATCCAGCATTCAGAAGAAGAAAATACAGGGATTGCTGCTGGTTTCAACTAGAGCATGATCAGGATTTTTTGATTGCTCTTAGGTTACTTTCTCCTTATTGAATAGAACGCACAGTGGTTTCCAATTAATAATAAATATCTGCATTTTTCGGAAACCTATTTCAACAGGGTTTTGAAACCTGGTCTGCCTATCATGTTAGATGCCAATTCGTAGTTTTATTTTACGTTGTAACGCTGAGGTCACCTGAATTGTGCCCGTATGATGGAACTTGGTTTTAGCGCTCACAGTGAGCACAAACGAGAAAAAGCGATAGGAGCATGACCAATCGGGTGGAACATTTTTGGCTGTACTCCTTGTTATCGCACTGACGTAGCTCTTTATCAGCTATGGTTCCTAAACAAGTCACAAACGGTCCATAAAATAATACGGAGAGTTTTGATCTTCCAGTGGCTGAACCAGTTCAACAAACCTCATTTAGAAATGGACTAAATTAATGAGTCGAACAATTAGGGTAAATTTAAATATCATTTTATATCCGAAGATCTCTGAAATACACAAACTATGAAATACCTCAGGACAAATGTATGATGTATAGAAGAATCTCTCAGAAGGCCGGGACGCGACGTCCACCTGATGTAACCAACGAAGTAACGAATTCAGTATGTTTAGACAGTGAAAAAATTCATATTGTTATTCTCGGTGTACAGCAGGTACAGCAGTACTTATACAATAATAAAAAGGAGCAGTCATTATCATATCTTGAATCACAATTATTGGATCATAAATGACTTGGAATGGGAAGTCCAGCGGAATGATGCGGAAATGAACATTCAATCATTCGCAATTTGGATAGAAATCAGATGTGAAACTATAAAAAAAATGGCAGATATTGCCCTGAAAGATTGTGTTTTGTTTTCCAATAGGATTTGTGGGAGCAACAATATGAGCTATTTAACACAAGATTCGATTACGAACCATATCAAACATGATGCAAAGTCATTTGAGGCAATACACAACGTAATCAACCACAAATATATTAGCTCAACTCGAATCGTTCAGGACAGGGCAGTTTTGAAAAGGGTACAAATATGTAGGAGATTTGAGGAGAGTCATGTGTAACGGACATCTATTCTGGGAAGATCCAGACGGTGATGCTTGGATGCAGTCATATGAGTATAGTATTTCTGATGCACTGGAAAACACTCACGCAACACTGCGAAACTAATCCACTGGTTGGAAGTTCAATTTTCGCCGGGTCATGTAGGACAGCAATGAACAGCTGAAACAGCACAGTTCGAGGAGAGCAAGTATCGGACAGTTAGTCTACGTAGCGCGTTGAACAAAAATATCGTCCAGACTAGAAAGTGCATTCTACCCATACATTTATATAGAAAATATGTGCATTTATGACATATGCTTAAAGGAAACTATTAACGTATCCATCTACGTTAATTCACAGAATAAAAAGTTTGGATTTAAATCGGCTGATTGTTAAATAGTGATCCACAATGTGCCTCATAATGTTTTCAAGTATAACCGAAATTTTGGGCAGTTGAGCAAACAGACACTAAAACTGACGTCAATAATCAATAAAGTTTAAGGTCAACCATGTGAAGAATGAAGTCAGGCACGCGAGACTAGTTTAACTTTGAAATCAAGCACGCACTATTTCCTCACAAACAACTAAACTGTTTACCCTGTTTGAAATTTTGTATTAAGGTAATGCGTCAGAAGTGTGAACGCCGCAGTTAGCAAAGCTTCTACATAAAACAAACATGATAACCTAAGTTTACAGCGCTTGCTATGACCATATCGTGGGGCGAACCTCACCGTTCTTTTTCCGACAACATTTCTGTGGATGTATGTGTTCAAATAATGATACTGCAGCTGGTATCGAACCTTTTCTCTGCATTAAATAAAACAATGTTACTTGGTTAGTTACGAGTTCAAGTTATCAGATGGTGTGCTATTTTAATGGACGAATGCCTTTAAATTACGTTTCCTCGGAAGTGCAATAAATTATCATGTCCAGACCGGAACACTTTTATTCCTTCCGACACTGTATAGCAATCCTTGACTACTGATTTTGTTGCATGCAAAAAGCATGTTATCAGGCATCGCCTTGTTTGAGCATTATTGTTTGCCACCATAGAATGTATGTTGTTCTCAATTCCATCGGCAGCAAATGTTATAGTTTAATAAAACTACATATTTGTGTTATTTGGTAACTTAAATCGCTGTTGATTTAAGTTCATCGTATGATTTGATGAAACACTTCAGGCCGATTTTGATTCACGAGAGGGTTTCGTTATTTGTCAATTCAAATCTAACGGATTTCCTAAAGGATCCGGAATTTCACTTTTCCAGCGAACTGAAACAAACCGATCAGGCAAATAATGCAAATTAACACAACGCACTAGTTGGTTTATACTTTACATTTGTCTGGTTTGTAATAAAACCACAAAAGAAAACATTGAAAATGAATATGAATATTATTCACCTAATAATCTATGAAGTATGTAGTGAGCAGTTTTCACGGAGAAAATGGCGGTAACGCGGTTAAGTTGCAATTATCAACACATCTTTGTACCAAACAAAATGTGGCACCTTGCCGACTTCCTTTTTGAACTAGTTTTGTTAATGATCATCAAAAACTATCGTTTTCAACGCCTTTTGTTAAGATGCTCATTTGCATTAGCCAAAATATCGGGAACGTTGATACTTTTTCTGGAATTACATATTAATGGAGGGTGTACGTCAAATTTACAAAGAATTTTGACAACTGAAGGGAACTTGATCACAAAGGCCGTGAAACGCTCAACCTATGGTTTATACCCTGCTGCATGTCTAATTTCAAAGTATTGACAAAACTGGTGTTCGAGCTAAGGATCTCACACATGAGATACTAGCATAACTGACTTCATCACGCATAAACAAAGTAAACGCTCTGATTGGCTCTTCAGAGTTTTAATGGGTTCCATGTTGGATGTTGGGTTTGTTTCCATATCCCACAAGTAAAGAGCAGTGGTTGGGTGCACCCTATGTCTATAGTTGACACATACATATGCTCTTCATACAACTTAGTGCAACAAAGGTTGACTTACTTTTGAAGTGCATAAGCAAATGGACAACACTATCATAAATGGTCCTTTGGAACAGGTAAAAATCACATAGTTCATGAGTTATGCCGGTTGTATAATAAACAAGTAAACGTCGTTTTCAAGTCATTTTTCCTATTTTAACCTTCATATGGTTTGGAACTAGGGTTGGGAGATGAAAGTGTATATTTTGTTCACAGTTCATCATTCGTGTGAGCTTCATTCCATCATACGTGATGGGTAGTGTCACAGCCTTCCGTACGTCGTGCTCACTAGCTTTTCCTTTAATTTTTCTTCCATTTTAACACTGTGCCTTGTAAGTAGCTTGGAAGTCAGTGACTGTGAAAACGTTTTATACCACGGTTTTGTTGCGATTCGTTGTGCCATTCTTGCAATTCTTGTAATTGGGATGAACTGTTTGTTTCTAACCGTAAACCGAACTTCGAACAAGCTTTTTATGAATATCTACTTAGGGAACCAGCTTGTCACAATGCGCAACCCAGGTCTACGCTTGATCGAATGGATAAATAAACCCGGTTTTGAGGATCATTTATGACGTCCAGCGCATGTGTCTACAGGGTGATGTTAAGTTCCTTGCTTTCAGATAACTGGGAGTAGACACAATCAATCTCATCGCATGGGATGTATTTATTCATAATAAATACGCGTAAATCCATGAAAAACTAACAAGATCGCAAAGTTCAGCCATATTCGACGACCGCTGGTTTAGAATGAGCAATTTAACCGACAGTATTTGTGTTCCACATGTGTTTGTCACCGTGGCGCTTAGAGGCAAATGATGAAATCGTGGAAGAAGTGACAATTTAAGCGTGAAACAACACAGAGGGTGGGCACCGCAACAGTAGGATCACCGGAGGTCATTCGTGCTCAGCTGTGCGGAATAAGGTATAAGGCTTCCATTGTATTTCGTCAAAAAGTAATCGTTTCTAGCCTAATGTGAATAAAAAATGCAAATCGCTGGAAGCTTTTCTAACCGAAGCCATGGGAAGGTTTCCCGAGCACGCAAAACTCATCATTTTCATTCTGTTGCAAATAAAGCAACGAATTCATGTGTTTATTTAAGAATATCGAATTCTCGGCTAAAGATTCCTTTAAAGATTTCTGGTGGTTATATTTGAATTATAAATTAGGGACCAATGATATGGAATACTTGTTGCTTTGCCAAGATGGAAATTTTATGATTGTGTAGTAATGCGTAATACCAACAAATGTGTATTCTATCAGCAGATAGAATGTCATGCGAATTTTTCATTTGTTAGTGAAATGTACGGAAAAATTTTCGTCATTTGTTGGGGTACAACCAATCCCCTGGAGAAATCTGCTTGTGTCTTTCAACTTTTATTTACTAATTAATCCCAGCCTGTTGTACAATTAGGGTCTTAATTCACTGGATAATCCTCTTTTTGATTGAAAATCTGATTTCAATACTTCGAAAATATGATGTTCAGCTAAAGTCACACTGTCACCTGCAAGTAAAAGATAAACATTATCTGTGGTCAAACGTCCAATACAATCTGTATTTTATTGTTGTGTTCCTTTTTGATCAACTAGTTTCCCGTTACAAAGCAAGCATCTTACCACTTCAAGGGAGTGAAATTTTAGCGTTCTCTCTGCCCACTTATTGATCAGGTTAACAAAAAATCGAAATAATTTCAATGTCATTTTGGACAGATGGTTTTCGTTGCACAAAGGATTATTTCCTGATGGGAATATTCCTACCAGAAGCAATTTTCCTTGACTATGCAAAACACTAGACATGAGGTCAGGGAACTAATTGGATTGTAATATTACATTATGGTAATCAATCCTCCACATTTATGCATCTTGGATGTTGGTAAAACACTCCTATTACTTGTCCTGAAATGTGCATTTAGTAAGTGCGGTCTATTTTATACTTCCATTTCGCCTATTTGCCAGGCTTAGCCATTTGTTTGCAAACTTTCACACTCTCTTCTGACGCATTTGGTTCAGAGCGGTGTGCAAAGTTTCCCGCCGAAAAATTGTAAACTCTTGTCCACGAGATGAAAACATATTTCACTCTTCTGAGAAATTAAATTAAACGCCTCTACACAGTTTTTGTACATTTATCCTCGGAGAGCCACAATGACAATAGATCTTTCTGCATGCAAACGATAACTTAAATTGGGACATGTTAAACCCTATAATGAAAGCCTAGACTATCTACATTTGCTCAACCTCTAGACAGTGTTCTTCTCCGCTACACAGAACCGTTTCCTTTCTGATTTGAACCTATTTATCTGAACACTTTGCTATCCTGATAAAACAAATTTCCCCGAAGCCCATACAAATGTGTTCCCAGTCACTTGTAAGCCGTGATGATAGTTATATTACTTTTAAAAAGAGAACAGTTCCAATAATGGATGCATGTTCCAAGTAGCTCCAACCAGGAATGACCGAATTTAAAAATTTTCTTTAATTTAGATGTCGATGTATTTCGCGCAAGACTATTTCTATACAACACATTTGTTACAGTCAATTTTGGTTAAACAGAACGTAAATTTATTTGGAATTTCGAAATGCGAATTCAGGTAGCCTATGAGTATGCAGATGATGTATTCTTATGTCAGGCCATTTCAAACCAATCGGACATAGAACCATTTTCTGACAGTTCATTACAAGTGCAATCATTCTCGAAGCTATCCGGTCTCCCGTTGAATACTTCTAAAAGTTTTGAATGCATTTATAGTCCCTTCCGATCCGGTTACCCCTTGGAACCCTTAGTCATCAATTCCGTACCCGTCACCAGAACACATACCACCAAAAACGTAGAAGTCACCACAGGTAGCAATTCACGGTGATCAGGCATAGTATTGAACGAGAAGAAAACAAAACAGTCTACCACCAAATTTGGGTTGCGTTGGCGGGGCTCGAACCTCAGACCACACGGTCCGAAGCACACTGATGACAGCGATTAAAGCACAACGCCTTCACCACCCCCAATACATTACGACACAAATTTCAAAATACCACTGTCTCATTGTGGAACATAACACAGTAATACATGGGCAAAAACATGCCAAACCTCAAAGGTTTTGAACCCATCGGAGAGTACGGAACGACGGAAATGTAAAATAACAACCCCATCCTAAAAATGAAGGAAATATTCCCGAAGGATAGATGTTCCCAAGTCCATACGACTTTAAACGGGAATCATCTCCACAAAATAAACTGACACATCCGAGGTGTGCTAAACTCGCCCTGTAAAACATTTTCCCAATGTATGCTAAACATACTGTAGCCATTCTTAAGTATCACACGCCTGATTGTTCAAGATTCGTTTGAACCCAAACGTGGTCTTGGAAATAAAACGATGCATTTAGATAATATGTATTTGGAAGATGTCAACTCACGTTTGACCAATCTTCCACCTTATGAAACAGTTATTCTTAATGTAACTGAAATTCATTTAACAAATTTGAATCCCTCAATTTTCAGCAGAATTTATTCCTTTATGCATCCCGTAAAAACAATGTTAGGAAAAGATTCTGATTTCTGTGCAAATGATAAACTTGCTTTTGCAGTTTTGTATACTGTGCAGTAGAAAACAAAGATTTTTAAGCTTTTCTAGATGCAGACTCACCAGATGACTAAATGGGGTACTGAGGCTATGTTTCCCACAAGCATTGCTGATTGGTGAAAAGCTAAATTCTACCATCTCCCGCCGCCCAAGATTATGAACACTTGCTTCGGTGAAATCCCTTTTAACCGATTGAGGGAAATTTGTTCTCCAAATAAACTATAAAAAGAGCAGAATGTTCAGAGAACTACATTACTAAATAGTGATTACCCCCAAAATGTTCTAAGGTATCCACAGCCGGTAATTCGGTAACGTTAGCCAGCACAAAACTTGCGCAAAAAGCCATTTACGTAAAATTAGCTTTCAAAAGTGATCTTGCTTTGATCAATGTGGGCCAAACGTTCAAACCAGCTCTAGAACGCACATTTTGAGCTGCCCACCCCAGACTTGATCTGGTCAAACGTAAACTTGACTAGTAAACTGGTTCGGTCTCGCATTTAGTGTATCAGTTTACCTACAATAAACAGTCAAGACAAATCGCCAGTACTCAAACAATGAATGAACGAACAAATGCTAAGGTTTGTTATTCATTGTTTGAATGTTCACGTACGTTAAACACAACTGATCAACAATTGAGGAAATTGCACAAATTGTCCACGCCACTCGAGGTTTTCTTCTTTCTACATTGATAAATTTCATACAGGTCACCGAATTGTGAATATGCTCAGTATTATCATAAGTTATCCGTTATGTATGTCTACGTCCCTCAGTGTTTTATAGACATAAATGAAAACGACTAATGGGGCAATACAGTTGAAGCCGTTTGACCGCAAGTTCCGTTGATATTGGAAGTCAAATTCTTACTTCCCTTACAAAAAATGTTCCTAATGTGTGGGTCCCTTTTTACTTAGAGTATCGTGGTATTTGATCCAAAAGCAAAATATCAAATGAAATCTCAGCTTTTTATAGCGCCATCATGGTTGAAATTTGAAGCAGATTGACCTTTTTAGGTATAAGCACAAAAGACCTCGCAATTTAAGGACTATCGACATGAGATACTACAGACACCCTAGTGATGCGCACTCTGACGCCATTATTCCAGATGCTATTGCCGTAGATCCGATTTCCATGGATTCTCCCTACCGTGGTCCTAATTTTGGTTGGAGTCCCTATAAAAAACAAGCTCAACTCAAATTCGGCGAAAATATGATCTTACAAATTCCACTGTAGACCGTCGGCCATGTCGCTTAGGAATAAAGCTGTTTACTTCCAGCCCGAAGAGTCACAGTCCAGCTCCCGAAAGGGACGCAAAAGTTATGCACTGCAGACTAGTCGCGAACAGAATAAAGCAGCTGTCTAATGCTATTTAACGGTTTGGATTGCGAAAAGCGAAATCCATACCCTGGATTTTCAACAGCGCCTGGTGCCTGTGAGCAACCGAATGGATTAATTCAAATCTGCACCGTCTGGTGTGAAGTTGTAAAGTTTTAAGAAAGGCATTAGGGTATCAGTGCCCCCCCCGTGTTACGTCACTGCATTGTGCAGTTCAACGTCATCTGCGAACGGCTTAATTGTTGTGCTTGTCTGATCTAGAAAGGACACAAGGCAATAAACTGCAGTGAGTTGACTATATTTATGTTAAAACGATTTACAAGGTCGACAGATTAACTGCAGATCGGTAAAACCTGGGCTTCTCAATACTTTGAAATTCGACAGCAAGTTCACAAGTCACCTGTAATCAGATGCGATTGAGCTGCTTTACGATTTAAGTCCTCATCACATTTTCGCATTTATGTTGAACCAATGTTGGAGGAACCAGTTTGTTGCGCTTGTTTACATGTCTAAAATATTATTTACATCTAAATTTTCCAAAGAAACTGAAAATGTTGTTTATTGTTTCTGGTTAGCTTGGATAATTAAATGCATCGCCTTTTGTGAGAAACTTTTGGGAATACGATATTGTGGGCAGCATGATTGTCAATCAACTTAACAGTGGCTTTAGAGATGAAATGTTTAAAATCCTTAACCGTGTGGTAGAATCTGATGAGGGAGCTCATTTTTGTGTCAATATTGTGTTACGTTCTCTGTTTGGGAAGGATTATCTCGATTTTTTCACGAAAACATATGAAACACGAAGTTTCAATCCACAGGCTGGTCTTGTGCACGGGTGGCTTGTGGCTGTGGCTTTTACGGAAAATTAACTGAAGTAGTATGTGGTTCAAGGTTGTAATAGGAGCTATTTATCTTATGCTATAAGATCCATTTTTACGTTGGAATAAACCTTTTGGTAAGATCATTTTTACCCCTTTGTTGTATCAGGTGGTATATCGGTTCTGCGCTCCCAATGCGTCTATAGTATAGTATAATATAATTGATAACTATGGCTGAAACGGTCTAAATCCCGAAATACCAAGAGCCGACCGAATTTAGCATCAAATGATGAACTGGAATATGTGCTTTCCACCAAACGAATATTGGATGAGCAATGAGATGTACCAGGGGAATTGATACACAGTAATATGCTCTTAGTCTATGACCCCGAATCTCATGAGACTTAAACATTATACCAGTCCGGTACGAGGCGTTAAAAGTATTCCATTTTGTTGCACACTACGTCTGTTTAACGACAGTGGAAGATGTTACTGAGGAAAAATTGATTGACCTTTTATGCAGGGTGAATTAACGCAATACAATTATACCGTATTGTCTATACTTCATACTGCATACCATTTTTCTATCCTATCTGTGAAACGCAGGTCAGTTCCAGGTTCGACCAATCGGCGATAAATCAACAAGAACTATTGAATACACAGTTTCCATTTCTAGGTGAAGAGAACTTTTAACTACCCAACTGATTAACCAGTTCCCAAAGCTAAGATCGACTTACAGACTCACGTATAGAAACATATACTAAGAGAAACAAATATATATTTACATTGTAAGTCTAAAACCTTGCAACTTCAACTAGTAATAACGGATAGCGCAAACCGCTAGTCAATTCATGTTTCAGTTCTAAATGACTCTCCATCCTAACTGGCACCAGGCAAGTGGTTTTGCATTGCAATCAAAAATTAACGACAATCTCATCGCAAGGGGGGGGGGAATAATACGAGTAGGACATTCAACTTCTAAGGTTCCTGAGAAATTCAGAAGAAACGCACTGACGGTTTGCAAGGATTCTGGCGAAATAGGAAGCAGTAGAGCTTTGGTAATGGTTAATGAGTGATATGTAGAACGGGTGGATGAATTAGGGCTGCAGTTGTTTAGATCGTCATGTAAAGGATGAGTCGGATAAGAGAAGATTTTCTGCGCAAATGTTTCGCATGCGGACAAGTTTAATTAGCATAGGTTTTCAGATAGATCATCAACAGGTAAAGAACGCGCGACTGGTAATCGAAAAAGAGCGACAAACAATTTTGAAGTCTTTCTTAGGTGGTCCCGCAGAAAATACCGAGGAACAATATAGAAAAATAGGAAAGCACCAATAAACAAAAACGAAATGGTTTTTTTGTTTAGCGTTGAACCAAGCCTTCGAAGTTGAAGAAATAATCCACGAAGTTTTCATGCACAGTTGTAAATATGGGATGAACAATTCATGTTTGTGCCAATTTTAACTACCAAGTACTTCGCAGAGTCTAATCTAGTTAGATAGTCTATGTTTATAACCAGAGGGTAAAGGAGATAAATAGATAGAGAGTGATTAAAAGTGCATTTTAAACATTTAGATAAGTAAACAGACAGTTCAGAATGAACGCAATATTCATGGATATGCGATGCTTGCTGGAGAAATGTAGACGTTTCTTATGCAAAAAAACGGACTGACAGACAGCTACGTCGTCGATGTATTCATATAATTTGGCTGGAGAACTGTTAGACAGGAATGAAGAAAGTACCACTCCTTGGAGCACCTCCGAATTGTTCCTGAGCGATTTAGATTTCTTCGTATTCGGCGAGTATGTTGAGTTCTGTTTGTGAAGTAATAGATGCTTGGAATATCCGAAAGGTTTCATCTTACGAATGACAAGTTCTGACAATTTAAGACTACATGATGTCAGACCATTAAGACGGAGACGTTCGGATAGAATGCTGGATCTATAGGGTTTTGGAATAGGAATGATCGTGATGATGACGAGGCAGCTTGAAATATCATTTTATTGATCAAACAGTAATGAAGTATTTATTAGCAGTGAGATAAACATCACAAAAGGTAAAAGAAGTTCATATAGAAAGATGCTGAAATACAAAGAATGCACTTAGGGAAATTCACGAACAAAACGTCTCAACTGTTTGCTATATTCTGTCAATTTTACATAAGTAAATGTATGGAACATGTTAGTACATTCTTAACGGTAATTAAATCCTTGCTGGCAGGTGGGGTCTTCTGTCATTTTCCAGACAGTTTGTGCAATCAATCGACGAAAGGAAGCTATACATTGGTCCGAAATTATCTTCCTTGTGCATACTTTTGAGTCTATTTCTGCTCTTCAGTTTGAGATCATTATCTGAATTCGAAAGATCAACAAGTGTGCACGGCTGGACACCAGCTGCTTTGCGATAAACATTTCGTAGTGTGTTTGACACCAGCGGAAATAGGTGCATTATTAATTCGAAAGGAGGTGAGATGAAAAAATGCCACCATCATTTTGGGAAGGACGACTAATCACCTTTTAGTCCAACAGTCGTATAGGAACTTATTCAGTAACGTGCGTGATACTAGACTTGAAGTTGACTCATTATAGGCAAATGCATTTAGTGGAACCCAATCCATTTAACGAAATTCAGTCGGCGACCCACATCAAGTTTATCATATAAGCGTTTGACCCGAGTTCAAAGATGTCTGAGTACGAAATTCATATCACACAATTCAAGTAAAAAGCTAAATGTTTTTCCTCTCAGCACTTTGTGCATTTCCTCGACTGAAATGTTCTTTCGTAATCATTATCTCAGTGAAAATTTGTCAAAATAAGATAAAACATGATCGGATTTGCTGTTGGTTATCGGCTTTTCGAAAACGTTAACGATCAAATTGTTGAAAAATGATGAATGGATAGATAGTATTGCTACATCCGGAACGATCAAAATGTAGATATGAATGCAGGGTTTACTGTCAATCAAACTGACATTGCCATTGTTCGCAAACATTCTCCTCGAACCGGGTTGACTTTTCAGTTGAACTCGAGTTTGATGTGTTCTAAAAGCATTCGGAAAAATTGGACAAATGAATACTGAGCGTTTTGTTTGAATCCTTGTGCAAACCTCTGAATGCATTTATGTCATTCTCTGATATACAAAGTACAAATTCACATCCTCCGCATACGGACACAATATGGACAATTCCGAAGTGCGTCCAACATCAGCTAACTGTATGAATGTTGTGTTTAGAGATAGACTGAGAAACTGGTTGAGAGATCAACGCATTTCAAATCGAAGATAGTCCCATAGACAATGAAGAAACGGTATTCTTTTCGATATATCGCATCAAGCGTTTACATATATAAGATGATCATAGTACAAATGTCTAATTGGCCGATTAAAGCGCAGTTAGTAACGATGACAGGGGCGAGCAAACAGAGCAAGGCTAGTGGTAGTCGTTGTTAGTGTGTGAAGACAAAGGTAAAATTGACAACAATATAGAGATGATCAGATTAAGTACACATGTGCTTGTGCAACAACAACAGACCATTAACCCCCCTCCCCAAACCCCTTTCCTCATCCAGTATAATCAACCTCAGTCTTAAGAACTAGTTATTTTGATTTTTCTTCAATGGCCCTTCCTGATTACATCACTTGCTTTGCATGGCCTATAGTTTCTACCGTATATTACGTAACTTCATCCCGCTTTCTCGTCTTAACTCACAACCAACACATTTGTCCAGTTCATAACATTGTGAACTGGTATCATGCAGAAAGTTAAGAAACGGTAGTTGTTTTAACCAACAACACAGTTTTCAAAAGGTTTTTAATCGAACTGATTAAAAATTGCAATGTAACTCACCTATTTGTAGACACTTTTAGTAAATTGTATGATGCCCCTCCATACTTTCACATGAGCAAACAGTGCCCGGATTAGGTAACTTTTCAGGCTGGGCCTTGATGTACCATCTTTCTTTAAAAAATGCCCATTTTAGCTGCTGAGAACGCAGATAAAGTCAAGTGGATTGAAGTTCCGACATTATTTCTTTATAGGTAACGGATTGAAGGCATATTTGAAAAATATACAAGTACAACGATGGATTATGTAATCCTTATATTATATTACATTCCATCAACCAATGGGATCTCCTGATTTGTTGAAAAATTCTTTCGTCCTTTTTGGCGCCAACCACCATTCCCATTGGACATTATAGTCCTGTGAGTTAAGTTTTCAAAACTAGCTGAAATGTGTTCAGGCATTCATCGAGGTTTGTTTTTTTCACAGATCAATGCAAACCATAATCGGATGAAACTAGCTCTGTCAAATTGGTATTTAGCAGATGCAACCCATATATAATACATCGAATTCAGTTTATCATTTCAGCTGCATTTATTGATTTCTTTATGTGACATTAGTCATAGCATTTTGCCTTAGTACTTCTTTTTAATTCAAAAACTGATCAGTCGTTATAATTAATATAATAATTTTGTTGAATTGCAATTGGATTTATTGATAGGTTAGATTCACATGCTTGAANTTGTGCACTATCTAGTAGTATCCGCACTTAGTCATATTTACAAAATTCTTTGAAAAACAAAAAATACAGCCTCTTCTGTGTTTGGACGGAATGGGTGGTTTCAGTTATTGGTTAATTCCGTTCGTAGACTACAGTCACTAAGATCTTTAGTTAACGTGAAATAATCCGACTCGCCAAACAAATTTAATGTGAGTTTATACGGCGATATAAGCATTTTACAAATAAAGTTTCCCTTACACTGATAGGCGTGGAATCTCACGCAAACAGCTCATTTGGGTAATCGATCACCGAATCTGCATACCACAGTGGGCGCCAGTGTCAGAGTATGTGTATTAATGGCAATGAGCATTTGTAAAGAGACAAGTTCGTTGCAATTTCTCACTCCAGGAATGAAGCGTCCCTGATTCAGATCAGTCCACAGATTAACTGATCAATGTCAATTATCTGTAAAAAGAGGCATAGTGTAAGCATTGGCATCTGAGTATTTAGTGCCCAAAGTTTATTCTGAAACCGATAAGATGAAGCAGGAAGGAACGGCCTTTGACATCGAAATGTTTTATTCGGTATTACAATATTTATAAAATAATTCAGTTTTACAAATATCTCGTGGTTTTTCAACCAATTAATTTAAATTAAAAACCGTTATATTTAGCTGGATAATTTATTTGTACTTGCCATTGTTTAACGTTAAGCACTTCACTATCACGCAAGATTAGTTCGAATCCCGTTTCGGGGAAACATTTCTAGTTTCATGTAAAATTATTTATTCGCTCAAAAGATTTTTTCATGCATGTTCCACGGACAAATAAGTCACTTGCAATCTGCGGACGTGATATGCATATCAGTTTCAAAAAGCTTTACGTTGCAGTTAAAACAATTACTGATTTCGCATCCCCTTAATTGTTATAGTTTCGACGTGACCATCTTTAACGGTATTATTCTGATAGATTTAGCATGTTCCGTTCTAAATGGTTTCTTTTCCCAGTTATGCCTATATAATGGAGAATATCTGACGCAATTTTTCTGTACTACCTTTGGTACTTGACGTTTGTTGATTAGCTGACCATCATACTTTTACTGAGGCGGTAGAGCATACTGAATGCACGGAGGTTTATAATGTCTGACCGAACGCAGGATACTGTGGTTAATTTTGACACTGCTTTCTTCTGTACGAAAAGTGACGTGAAAGTTTAAAGCTTTTCGTTTTATATCTTCAGTGAGTGAACTTATGGTGAGGTGGTCAATGTTCCAACACACTTAATCATTCTCTTCCATCTTTGGGAATCTCTTTTATTTTTCGAGAGTGTCAGTGACACCAAGGCAAGATACTAGTAAATAGACAATAAATAAAGAATCACAAAGGATACGTGCACTTTTTCATTATTGGTTGCGCCATGTAATTGGACAAACAAGTGTTAATAAAAATCTCTGGAATTTTGCTCCTTACGAGTTCCTGGTTGAAGAATATCTGTTCAGTTTTAGACTAATTTATTAGTTCCAATGTCTATTTTACATGATAGTGATCATCAGCAAATCTTTCCTGCACGATGCGGGAGTGTGACGGGAATGCAAGCATTGGGGAATGTTTTGATCATAGAGTGCACCCGTGTCCAAAGTATCGGTTAGAAAACAGAGACCACGACACGAATCAACATTCGTTCTCTAGGGGTTGTTCACTATGAACCCCGAACGTAGTTTGGCAATACTCATTTAGGTTCAACTTGTTTGATTGTTTGCTAGATCCAGATTTACCAGTTCAGGGGATATCCGATGTAGACGAACCGTTGAATGACTCAGCTGAACAAATAATACAGTGAATGTAAAACCAATTACCAAAGTGTCATCGGGAAGGCCATGATTGGCATTCAATTGTTGCCTACGATGAACACACAGGTCGGAATCATGTGTCAAGTAATATCTCGTATAATGTCTTCCATTGAAACGGTTCTTCACAAACGGCTCACTGAAGCAAATTTTTAGACCAAGTTTTACCTCAAGAGGTTTTGAGCATTATGATAAACAAATCTCTGGGAAATCAACGGAGGACAATGGAAGCCATCCTTTTTGCTGATCTGAGTATTTAAGTGACCGTGAACACACGACATAAAATACATATTTCCGGCCTTAACTTAAACGTGCACATGTGTACATGTCCACGTAGATTGCAACCACTTTTATCTTTTGCTCCCAAAAAGCTGAATTGTTGCACTGACTGTTTTAGCCAATTTAGTGACAGGTATTTCAGAATATTTTTACTTTGCACACCGCAGTTAAAGTTGTGATTTGCAGACAAATGAATACCTTTTATAATTTCCCCAAGTGCATGCGCAACCGGTCTGTCGAAATTTCAGAACCCATAGAAACCACCCTGAAAAAATAAACGTGAAGACGGAAAGCAGTTCCGCCGCGGAATGTGTGAATGAAAATGAGAAACCAAGTGGACCTATTTTGAACGTCCTTAAAGCTATGTATACACAGCGAAAGACATCTTGTGGCTACTATACTAATAACTGTATCTTCGTGGGGTCATCTCAGGTCGAGACGAACTGTCGCTTCATAAATCGACTGACTCAAGTTTGTTGATCTGAAATAAGACAAGGAAGTTAAAGTAACAACCTCAGTGCCCAGGCGATGCCCAGTCGAAAAAGTTGCTTATTGACGATTGCAGTTAGGATAATTTGACATACATATAACAAGATACATCGTTTTGAACATGTCATCACAATTACCAACAGCTCACAGGATAATGAATGGAACAGTTTGTAGTTATAAGTTGGATCATGGCAATTAACTCTCAGTGGTCTTGTTCATTTTTGACCGTTGAAAAAACCGCCAACAGCATCATTCTGCGTAATACTCACAAATATGAGTAGTATCTCACAACACTTCTTCCTCAACCAAATAATCTCTGCATGTCTGAACCAGTAGTCGATTGCGTCTTGGATTGTGAACGTGTCCGTCTCCGGTTTTCAACGTCGGGCAGCGTCGTGCTTGATTTTTTGTAAGGGGCTTCTGCACTTTCTTTGGTTCGCTTAAGGCGTGTTTATTGGACATTACCTCGCTTCATATTGCGAGATCGTTCCGATGTGCATGACGGGCCTCATTCATCGATCGTTTTTGTACACAGAATGGCGTTCTTTAACCATANCATATGTTATGGATCTATCCACTGGGGCGTAAATTACCCGATCCTGGACCGTTGGCAAATTCCCCAATTTTGCCCTTATAATTTACTTAAGATCCAACCGGAAGCACGCTTGCCGTCCATCTCGTTTTTACCTTGGACTTGCACATTGCGTCCTCCTGTAGCTGTATCAAGTATAGCCGAACCTCAGATCTTATGTGTTGAAACCATTTCGCGGCGAAATGCCAATGTCTAGATCCACTGTCAGCTTTGGAATTCTTCCGTACATCAGTTAAAACGTTGTATGTTTAGCGCTGGCTTGCGCGGACGAACGGTATGCTGAAAGTAGTAAACGTAGGGCCGACTCCAAATCACCTCCTTTCGATGCCAACCATTCTTTGATTATTCTGTTATTTCGTTCAGTATGGCCGTTGGTTTCTGGGCGAAAGGGAGTTGTTCGTATCGTTTTGATGACCAAATTCTGTAAGCACGTGCGGAATTTATCGCTGTGAAAGTACGTGCCTTGATCAGTAAGGATGATTTGCGGCACATCGTGATTTGCTTCGTCAGTAAAACAATCTATTGATGTCTCCTGTGGACATCGGAAATGGACCCATGCGGTTGATGGACAATAACTCATCGATCTTGGATACTGGCAAAGACTAAAATGGACACTGTGATGGATGATTGTGTGACTTCAAAAGTTGTAATTTTTCACAGGCCAGCACCTGGTTAGTCACGTCAGCCTGTATATTTGGCCATTGAGCCCGCTGTCAAAGCAAATCGCACGTTCGCACGCAGCCAGTATGTGCCAGTTCATGACTGTCCTTAATAAGGAATTGGCGCCACTGTTTCAGAATGACTAAAGGGCAACTTCTTCCTGGCTGTTGTTTTATCAAGACACCATCGGCATTTAAATAAGGCTGCTTCTATAGGAATTTCCGTGACTTCATGTGAGTGCTATTTGCACGTTTTGATATTGCTGGCATTGTGAGATTGCTTTAATCACCTTGCGGAGTTATTGTTCCTTGCGCCGTTTCTTCACCAAATCGTGCTGGTCTTGTCCAGCTGTCAGTAAAACAATATTGAAGGAATGCGTTTCTTCCTGGTGAAACAAATATCCGGCATACAGTTTTTGGCACCTGTAATATGATTGATTGTGAAGTCGTACTCGTGCAGCCGAAGCATCCATCGCGCTGGTTTTCCTCTCGGGTCTTTGGTGGTTCTAATCCATTCTGGCGGCTTGTGTTCCGTTTCTGTATGAAACATCTGACCCAGAAACCGTGGTCGCCACATATCTGCTGCTAAAACCATTGCAAAACATTCTTTTTCTGTGATAGACTATCTCCGTTCCGTTGAAGTAAAAACCCTGCTTGCGTATTTAACCACTCCAACGTCACTGGCATTCGTAACAAATGTGAAGCGCTCACAATCACCGTCAACTTCAGCGTCAGGTTTTGTTCGGTTCTTATCCCTTGAAGTTCTTCGAAGGCTTTCTGCGCCTCTGGTGCCCATCGGAAGTGACGTTATTTCTTGATCAACACGTATAACGGTTCGGCGATGGTTGTAAAAGTTTTGACGAACCGTGTATAGTACGCGGCATATCCCACGAACCGTCTTAATTTCTTTTTCGTTGTTGGGCATGTAAACTCCTTTAATTTGAGAATCTTCTCAGGAAGTGGCCTCATTTCTCCGTTTCCAAACTTATGACCAAGTAAGGACACTGTCGGCTTCTCAAGTTGCGGTTTCAACCCATTGATCCAAAGGCCAGATTCTTGGATTATTTTCCGCAAGTTTCCCAAATGGAACATGTGTTCTACCGTTGTTCGTATGCAGAAAACAATATCGTCACCATACACCACCAAGTTGGAGACCGTTGAGTAACTTCAGCACGAGTAGGCGGAGTGTAAATGATGCTCCTGATAGTCGGAAAGGCATTTTTTGAACTGGTATTGTTTATTCCCGACTGTGAACTCGGTTTTCTGTAGATCGAGTGTTCATTGGTACATGTCAATATCCTGTTCTCCCAAGTTAGGGGTTCGACTGGAATTAGTGTCTCAGTCGGTAAGTTTTAGAGGAGTAATTGATCCAAATAAATGGGCTTCTACTTCGCTTTACCCGCTGCCTTGAGGTCAGGTTCTTGTCAGAACTAAAAGGTTTGGACGAGAACCCTAAACGTTCTCCTGCTTAGTGGCTGCACACCCTAGCAGTACCCGCCCATCACACTCAAATTCATACACCATCAAAATAATAATTCCATACAAATTCCATAAAATAATTCCATGCTGCATCGGGCGTCGCACAGGATAATCAGGACCGCACTGCCCATTGCATCGAGCGGGGTGGGTACTGGTAAGTGAGCTACTGCTCAGATATTCCAACCTTTGAGTAACTCTTTGTCTGCCTTACCCAACCCTCTCCCTTGACCCTTTCTTTCAACTCGTAACATTCACTCAGACAACCTGTTCGTCACTCGCCAAGTAGGTCGATAAGTAGTTTACCAAAAATAGATTGCACATTCTGAAGCCTCGTCAGCTACTGAATCTGGGGCCCTTCAAGGTGAGGATTTTGATGCAGGAAGGTCAACAAGCATGTCTGGTGCGTACAATGGACTCTTTGGGAATGGATGTCTGCTTCGGAGAGTCGAATTCTGGATCCTAGTACTATATGCCACTNTATGCCACTTAAGTGCACCGCGGTTGTCTTAGAGGTTCTTCTTCCGCACGTCAGGTGATGACGAAGCCGTTTTAATAGACCAGCGTAGTGTGGGCATTGTACTGAATAGTTAAGCCGAAGCCGCACTACCCGATTGGATCCCTGTCAACAGCCGCTTATTTGCAATGTGGCTCCAAGGGTTTATCAGTGTCCGGAAGGGAAGCAGCACCAAAAGATGTTTGTTCATCATTTCAGCGTATGGTCCGACCAACTGCCGTTCTGACGCACAAAAGGACGACTTTTATGATAAACTCACCAAACTCATTCGGAAGAGTCAAAGCTCCGATAAAGTTGTTCTTTCAGATGATTTTAACGCTCAAGTTGGAAAACAGAAGCTTGTCTAGGCGGTTATGGTGCTGTGCCCTGCCAGAAAACAGATAACGGCGATCGATTTCTTCAGTTCTGCGCAGATCATCATCTGTTTCTTCCAAGCACCAACTTCCGACATAGCTCTCAACGGAAAGCAACGTGGCGCTCACATTCAACTGGAACGCTAACTCAGATCGACCACATAGCAGTAGGTTAACGTTGGCGTGGCTCAGCACAAAATTGAAGTTCTTATTGGACCACCTGCGTTGAATCTGATCATGCGTTAGTTTTGATGCAGTTCACTCTCCAACTCACTGGTTGCAGAAAACTCCACCAAACTCGATTGGCAGATTGTCGCTTATTTGACCCAGACGTTAGTGCCCGTTTTGAATCAAAACTAGGACAAGAGCTAAACGCACTGCGGGGTGGTACTGTGAATTTACAATGGGATCAGATTAGCCGATCAATACACTCCACAGCGAAAGTTGCTTGTGGATCTGAAGCAGTAGTCCTCCCGAGGCATTGGATATCTGATGAGTCAGTAGCCCTGATGGAGAAAAAGCAGAAAATCCCAACCACCGGGGATCAAGGCAGGGTTAGACGGCGTCTACAACGTCATCTCACGAGGAACCTCAAGAAGGTCCGTGAGAACTGGTGGGCAACGATAGCTAGTGAAATGGAAGTAGCAGCTGCATCAGGGAATAGTCAAAGACTGTTCCAACTGATACGCAATTCGGGAGGTCGGCGAATCACAGTTAGTGAAATAATCTGCGACAAAAGTAGTCAAGCTATTCGTAATAGGGAACATCTGGTTGCACCAGCGCATTTAATCTTCCTGGAGCGAATCACTGATCATTCCAATTTTTAAGAGGGAATCTGGCAATGACTGCGCGAACCACTGTGAAATAAGTTTGTTCCCAATCGTCACAGAGTTACTAGCCTCCATCATACTTCGACGTCTGACACCATTTAGGGAGACAAACCTCCGCGAACAACAAGCAGGATTTCGACCAGGTCGCGGTTGTATCGACCAAATCTTCACCCTGTGTCAAGTCCTCGAACTGTGCCATACGCACCATCGACAAACGGTTGTCGTGTTCCCTGACCGAAAAGGAGCCTTCGACTCAGTTGATCTTGAATCCCTTATGGGTTCACTCCTTCGCAAAGGAATGCCACAAAAGTATGTGAACATACTGAGTTCACTCTACTCACATATCTCCGGTGGCGTAAGGATCTACGGCGAGCTAAGTAGGTCGTTTATAACTAGCAGCGGTGTTCGTCAATGGTGTTCTCTTTTACAATTCCAGTTCAATTTCGTCATAGACGAAATACTGAAGAACGCACTAAGTTCTCTCCAAAATGTAGGAATTTAATGGGCAGCTGTAGATAAACTGTGCGATTTGGATTACGCTGATGACGTCGTTTGCTTGTTCGAATGTTTGGAGGATGCACAAAGAGCAATTGACAAATTAGCAAATTCTGTCGCTCCGTTCGGCATGCGCTTTGCACCTTCAGAGTACAAAATGATGCTACAAGACTGGGTGTTGCCGAGTTACGCTCTGAAACTAGACGGTCAGGAATTAGCTGAAGTTTACTGCTTCTCCTACATAGGTAGATGAGTAACCAACGACGGTAGTGCATCAAAGGAGATAACCGCCCGCATTAACAAGGCTCGAGCAGCGTACGCAGGAATAAAACATCTGTGGTGGTGAAGTGACATTTCACTGAAGTTAAAATGCCGCGTATATTGCGCCACTCTACTATCCGTTCTGCTTTACGGTTGTGCGACCTTGAATTTGCTAGTAGAAGACACCGCCCTTTCGCAGTTTTCGACAATCGTTGCTTACGTAGTCTGGCCCAAGTGAGTGGGAGTGGAGTGAGCGGGTTAGTACCTTAGAAGTAAATCTTCGGGTGTTTAGGAATGCATCGAACAAGAACTCACTATTGCTTCGAACCCAGCTCAGTAGGCTCCGCTGGTTAGGGTCCGTTTATCGTATGTTCGACGGTCACCTACAGCAGCGCGCCTTGTTTGCAGTGGCTGTTGCGGGTTGGAGGAAGTAACTTGGAGGTCAGCAGATGACGTGGAGAAGAGACATAAAGAAATGCATAGAACAGTTAGGCAGGGTAGATGTTTCTCGTTTCCTGGATTGGGGTCTAAAAGACTCCGAAACGGTGTGGTTGGATACACTGAAAATCATGGCTGCGAAGCGACAGCAATGACGATCATGCTGTTACTTCTTAGTCCAAAATGCCTGAACTAGTATGTATGCACAATTGGGCTGTGTACTCTGTGTGTTGACCACAGAGGTTCGCTTTCTTCTCCCGTCCCTAAAAATGGACTCAATTCATGTCCTCCTTAAACATTACCACTTATATTGTATGCATTATGAGTTTCGCAGCGATCAGTGAAGTTCGCTTCACTGTATTACGCTGTACAATGATGATGATGATGTCAATATTCTGAACCTAAATCCAACACTGAGAAAATGTTGCGCCTTGTAGTTGGTTAAAACGTCTTGCCACATTCGGGACTAGGACAGATTTATTTATAGTCTCAGTTTTTACTTGGCGGAAATCCACACATAACCGCAATTTACCATTGGGCTTTTTGACCAGCAGCGCGACCGAGTTTTACGGATTTCGAGCGTTTTTAGTGATTCTTTTCTTCAACATTTGTTCAATCTGCCGCCTAAATTTGTCCTCCAAGTACAAGAGAATTCGGCGTGAAGCGCAGGCTCACCATTTTCCTGTCTTTATTGGAGTTATTTGTTCAATTCAGTTATAGGGAGATCGAGCCATCCGTCGTTCAGATCAATCACGCAAGATATCTCTTCCATGCATAATTTGGCTTGTGTCCTTTGAAATGATAAACTTATCCTTGATTATATTATTTCCAACACGGATTGACCATATTGCTACTCCGTCTACCTTCAAACGGTAACCACCAACTGTTTTCACAGATGTATTCCATGTTTTCAGGTTCTCATTTGATTGTGTTCTTGGCAAAAACATTGCGTCACCCTTATTGATACAACATAGTTCTTTCCAACCGGGCCTAGGTTACTCAACGATCTTTTGATCCGATGAATGCTTTGTTTGGGAGAAAGTTTACTGTATCCTTCATAGCGACTCCTCCGTCGCGACCCGGCTTTCCTGGTTGAAAGCAAACATTCCTGTTCTTCCTTACTCCGCGATTTGACTTCAGTTCCGACATTTCTTCTATCAACCTTTTCAGGGTTACCGTTTTGGGATTATGTGATCCTGTAAAACCGAAAACACATGATCGATTAGCTGCATCACGACTTCATTTTGCATGAATATATCCACGGCATGCTCCGCACCTTTTCCCGTAAACCATCCGGCAGGCGCTCCATGAAACGCTCCAGCAATGATTCCGAGCCAGCGGCCTCGTTGAAAGTTGGCAGCATTCAATCCAGCAGGGTGCGCAGGGCCATGGCATGCGACAGGCGGTCCACGACAACTCCGAGCTGCGCCGTACTGAAGCTCCGCAATGTCTTCTGGCGGTTGCCGGGGTGTAGAAACGCGCAATTAGAGCGTCCAATGCGGTGGCATACTACATCTGCTCTGGACCTCTTTGCGTCATCCAATGCTGTCTGCTTCCCGCCCTTGAGAAGCGCTCGGAGGACCATTAACGTACCCCTGTCCGTCCGTATCCGTGCCAGTTTCGCAACGTCTTCAAACTATCCCAGGAACGCCCGCACGTCTCCATTTTCTAAGGCTTCGGACCATGGAACCTTCGCCCTGATCCTGGAGACGGCACCCGCGGTTTTAATTACATAAGGGAGTACCTAGTCCAGGAGAGTTGTTTGTTAATGATTGCAGTTAGGATATCGATAATTTCGTATACATATAAAAAATATAACTTTTTGAACACGGCATCACAAAGGGTAATGAATGGAACAGTTTGTAGTATTATTTGGAGCAGAGCAAGTCGATCGGAGTGATCTTGTTTACTTTTGACATTTGAAAGAAACCGTCAACCGCAATTATTTGCGCACTCACAAATGTGAGTAGCAGTTCACAAAAAAAGGATGTCCAAACCAAGTTTTCTTATCACGTGTGGGCCGATATGCGAAATCAGGGAAACGCTTGATATAACTGGTTAACAATGAATTCTATGAGTGTATATCACAGACCACTAATCCACATAGCCAAGGATTAACTTTGCTTCACATTTAATTTCACCAGGTTACAAAATTCGGCGATGCTAAAAACAAATGTACAGGGAGCTAGGTATTCCGCTTCACAATTGGCTTTCAGGTGTGCATATACTGTTTAACTCATTAAACCGAGGTAACCAATATTTTCATCGACTTTTGAGTACAGTTGTTCGAATCGTCAGACAATGGTTTGTTGCTTATAGATGACCAAAACGGAAGACATATTTCGCCCAGTGTCACAAACGTATTTAGTGAAACCTCCGTTCTTGTAAGGGACCGATTTTGGATTCGAAGTAACTAAAATGAGTTATTCGAACCTAGTCACAATAAACGAATAAGATGTTATACGGTACGTACCAGATGAGCTCAGCCCCATGAATTCCCCCTCCCTCATTCCAATTAGTTTTCCGTTGTGATTTAAATCGCACGAGTGTTTGCTTCAGCTGTTCGTCTGATACTGAATAGATTTATTTTTTGATTATGAAACCGTTCAGTATTAAAGATGTTTAACTTCGAGCCATTTTAGTCATCAGCAGTATTTGGTGCTTTCAGTCTTTTTAGGAATAATTCACTTTTCGCTTTCATACGTCGACATTCACGAGAATATGCTACCGCTCGTGCTCACGTTTATGCTGATTGGATCAGTTAAGCATATTTTCATGGTGCAAAGCTGTTGATTTTATTCTGGTGGATTTTATCAAATTCGACGTCAATTGACTTAAACCGTAACAAGCCAAACATTATGAGGGCTAAAATCTAGTAACGATATCTGTAAGTACCCTAAGTGGAATTCAACCTGTTGAGTAAATATGTATGCAGATTTCTGATAATTGAATGATCAGTTCGCAATAATCTGTTATGCGGTGGCCTGTAGCCGAGCAGAGCTAAACAATTGCCTGGAGCATGGTTCACAACGGTGGTTGGATTCGAATGCCTACCTGTGGAGGTGGTGCTTTAAACCTAGTATGTATGGTTGCTCGGTGACTTGATTTGACTTCATGTAAGGTAAACGTGAACTGTACGATCTTTCTATTGATTTCAAGCCATCAGCGTCGAATACCTTGTTCAGCTGGTAAAAATAGATCATCTCGAATAGGCATCTCAGTCGGTGAAACGTGGTGAAGGAGTGATCGATCCAAGTAAAACAGCCTCTACTTCGCATCACCCGCTGCCTTGCGGNCGGTTAGGCTTTTGTTAGAACCAAAGGCTTTGGACGAGCACCTTTATCGTTCTCGTACTTAGTGGCTGCACACCCTAGCAGTACCCGCCCATCAGAACCCAATGCATACACGAAGAAAAAATAATTCTGTACTACATCGGTCGTCGTGCAGGATAATCAGGACCGTGCTGCCCATTGCATCGAGCGAGGTGGGTAGTGATAAGTGGACTTCTGCTCAGATATCCCAACCTTTGTTTAACTCTTTTTTCCGTACCCAACTCCATCCATTTACACCTTCTTTCGACCTACAATAGTTCCTCACTCAACTTGGATGTCGCTCGCCAAGGTCGTCGCCATTGAGCACTGTAAGTAATTTACCACGAAATGGATCGCAAATGCTAAATCCTCGTCAATCACTTATTCTGGGGGCCTTTAACGTGAGGATTTTGATGCAGGTAGGTCGACAAGCTTGTCTGGCTCGTACGATGGAATCCTTAGGAATCGATATTTACTGCGTGTCGGAAACTCGAATCCAGGATCCTACTACTGTAAACCACCTGAGCGCGCCAGGTTTTCGACGAGATACGTTCTTCGCACATCAGGTGACGATGAAGCTCGTTCAGTTGATCGGCGCGCGGTAGGTACTGTACTCAGTAACGAGGCGAAGTCCTCTCTTATCGATTGGATT
>UZAN01040462.1:18396-42862 GCA_900618425.1 Echinostoma caproni | reverse complement strand
AAATCCCGATTTACCATGATCAAAATAGAGTTAAGTGGCATCTATATCGTCAGCTCACGAAGAGCCTCAAGAAGGACCGTGAGAACTGGTGGGAAACGATAGCTAGTGAAATGGAAGTAGCAGCTGCATCATGGAATAGTCAAAGACTGTTACAACTGATACGCATTCGGGAAGTCGGCGAACCCCAGTTAGTGAAACAGTCTGAGATAAGAGGGGACGAGCTATACACAATTGGGATCAACGACTCGATCGCTGGGCAGACTACTTCAGTGAACATTTCAGCTGGCCTAATGTTAACTAGGCTGCTTCATCTCCAAGTGAAGCTCCGTGGGTGGTGTCATACAATCCTCCAACGGAAGCAGAAGTTGGGTCTTGCATTCAAGCTCTGAAGCGAGGCGAGGCAGCAGGAACAGNAGACGAGCTCCCTCCCACTCTTTTCAAGATAGGGATGATAATCTCGTAAGCTTTATTACTACCTTACTGCGCAACATTTGGACGCAAGAACACATTCCTTCATATTGGGGCGAATCACTAATGGTTCCTATTTTCAAGAAAGAATGTCGCAACTACTGTGAAAACCACCGCGGGATCAGTTTGATCCCGTTCGTCACCAAAGTGCTAGTTTCGGTTATGCTTCGACGTCCAACTTCTTAAAGAGAGACCAAGATCCGTAAACAGCAAGCCGGAGTCCGACCTGACCGTGAAAATTGATCAAGCTTTTACAGTGCGTCGCGTATTTTAGTTGAGTCATACCCACCGTCGGCCAACGATCGCAGTGTTCCTTGACCTGGAAGGAGCCTTCGAATCAGGTGAGCGTGAAGCTCTGATGGGCTCCCTTCGTCAAAAAGCAATGTCCCCAGAAGTACGTTGCCGTACTCACGGATCTCCGGTCGTGTAAGGGTTTCCAACAATCTAAGTAGGCCGTTCATCACCAGCAGCGGCGTCCGTCAAGGATGCCCTCTTTCGCCATTCCTGTTAAATTTCATCATAGACGAAATACTGGAGAGCGCAATAAGGGGACTCCAAAACGTAGATACTGAATGGACAGCTGGAGAAAAGCTATGTGATTTGGGGTACGCCGATGATATGGTCTGTCTGTTCGAATGTATGGAGGGCGCGCAAAGTGCACTTGATAGATTAACAAGTGCAGTTGCCCCATTTGGCATGTGCTTTGCACCTTCAAATTGCAAAGTGATGCTGCAGAACTTGGTTTCCACCACTCCCGCTCAGAATTTAGTTAGGATTTAGTTATGGTGGATTACCTTTCCTACTTAGGTAGATGCGTGACCAGTGACGGTAGTGCAGCAATGGAGATAATCGCCCGCATTTCCAAGGCTCGAGCAGAATACGCAAGACTGAAGCACCTTTGACGTAGACGCGACGTTTCACTCAAAGTGAAAGGTCGTGTTTATTGAGCTAGCATTCGTTCAGTCCTGCTTTATGGTTGTAAGACCTTGAATTTGTGAATAGACGATATCCGTCGACCAGAAGTTTTCGATTATTTGTGTTTACGCAATTTAGCCCACGTTAGATGGAGCGAACGGGTTAGTAACGTGGAGGTAAGCCGTCGCGTGTTTGGGAGTCTATCAGGTATAAACCTGCCAGCACACCGAATTCAGATCAGTAGACTTCGTTGGCTAAGGCACGTATTGCCTACGCCCAGCTGTCGTCTGCCGCACCGCGCNTGATCCGGGCTGGATGAAACCACGTGGAGATCAACAGATGGCGTGGAGACGAAGTATGAAGAAATGCAAAGAACCATTAGGTAGAGTAGGTGTCTCGCGCCCCTCCAGGTTGGGGTCCGAAAGACTCCAAAACTAGCTGTTTGCTGACATTGGAAGATATGACAGCGAACCGGCAGCAGTGACGTTCTTGTTGTCGTTTCTTATCAGATCAGAAGGCTCGAGACAGTATGTATGCAGAGTTCGATTGCGTACTCTGTGTGTTGACCATAAAGATTCACCTTCTTCTCCCTCTCTTAAAATAGATCCAATCCCTGTCCACCTTAAATTTTACCACTAACCTTGTATGCATTACGAGTTTGGCAGCGTTCGGTGACGTTCGCTTCACTGTATTTTGCTGTACAATGGTGATGATGATGACCCATTTGTCACATTGCATACGTCGGTAACTGTGCATGCGCAGAAACATTGCTTTTAGTTCCGACCATCGAGTCCAGTTGACAATGCCGCCAACTTTCCGCTTATATATATATGCTGCCATACTCCAATGTGGCACGCATTCAAAATAAAGCAACTTCAGTAATAGTACGAAACAGCTCTCCCTATGTATTCCCTCCCCCGGAAGCCTTTGTATGGCAGCAAACCCCTTCCCTGTGTATTACTATAATCAAAAAAACGAAAAAGAAATTATTACGTTTATCCATTCATCCATTTCTCACATTGCTTTACGAAATCATAGGAAATCATCGTTTTAATGCCGTTGTATACTGCCGTTTGAATTGGCTCATGGTGAACATCTCGCACCTATTTATTCCAGGTAATTGATGAATCCACTTTTTCATCATTTCGTATTATAAGCTCAGTTTTGTTATGCGTACCGAGCAAACTCTGTATCAGCTATTCATGATGAGCGAGAACTGTATCATGCTGTTTTTATTCGAGCTCAATTCCTCGTAATTTAGCTCAGAAAAAAGCACCGTCGAACATATCTGTGCATGTTATTTTCATTTTGTGAAATAACGACGATTTCGAAGTGTTTAAACGCAGAAGCATATGGACCTACAAGGAGTTATCTATGAATAATAATTGAATCAATTTGGAAAATTCGGTTATGTATTGACTGATTTGCTTATTCCTTCTACTTTAATTTCTGATTACTTCCGGTCATGTGACGTAGGTTTAGGTCTGAGTAACCACTGTTTTTCTTTGCATGTGAGTAGTTGACGCTAAGAAATGTTCAAATCTGTGATCTGTCACAACATCTATTTCATGGACGAATATTTTCACAAAGTACCAGTATCAAAGCAAGAAAAGCGTACATTTTGGTATTTGAGATTATTTTATCACAAGACAATCAATAATGCTTTCATCAGATCAGTTGCTAAGTACGGAAAACAACCGACGGGATTTTTCCACGCATTTTGCCAGTTTGTTTGACTCCTTTGGCTACTCTGTCGGGCTTGATACAAGGTACATACCCCTCCATTGTGTTTCCCCAAGATTCATGTTTGGCATTCTCCAATCCTTCTCGGAACAAATTGGTTTTATATATGCAGCAAAGATTTGAAAGGAGTGGATGTTGTAATTGAACACTTAGATCGAGAACAAGGGTAGTGTTTCCGGTCATAAAGCACTTCCGAAGAATGTTTTTGTTGTTGAACATAGAACTAGCCAAAACTGAGGAGATCGCGGATTTTGTTTCAAAATTGAAAAGCTGACTTTCCGAAAGAACCAGATCGATATGAAGCAAACGTTTCAATCAGTCGAAAACGAGCAGACTTGAAGATTAACTATGAATTCCACTTTTAATAAGCGTTAAATCTTCAACAGGTTTCAATAACCTAACAAGATTTCAAACTGCAATCACATTTGAAATCAGTTAAACCGAAATGTCCTAAGAACGTCCAACATGATGTGACGAAACCTCATTGGATAGCGAGAATTTTAAACAACAGATTCATGTGTTTCCTGTTGAACAGAGGTTTATTTGTACTCTCTAGATTTCTGGAGACTAAACTGGGTTCACATTATGTTGAAACATTCCGATAGTATCTATCCTTCGACCATGACCCCCCGTGAAATACCCCAATCAGACGGCTAAAACATATCGTAATTAGTGAGTAAACGTGATGAAATATCATGGTGAAACAATTGCCGCTGTTTTCATTTTATGCGTTACCGGAGTTGAATTATTCGACACGCACAGTAGCATTTCTCAGAATTTTTCTTCTGGTTTCAAATTTTTTACTCGGCTGCAAACCTTTGTTAGCATTTTTAGTAAAACTAAAAAATCAGATAGTTTCGGAATAAAGACGTTTGCAATACATTTTATAATTATAAAACGTTACTTCATACCTAAGGCCAGTGTATACGATTAAAGATTTACAGACCAATAAGATAATATGAATGATGATGAGACTGCACGTTGATGTGGCGTGATTGCTTGCGTACCTCCAAGTTTATGCGATCTAAGTGGGTTAGCTCCTCATATGCAGATTCAATCATATCTGGAAGGTCAATGGGTAGAGGCTAATCGACGCTCATTCTTACAAGGACAACCACTTGAGCACCTCCTTGCTCCATCTGACTATTCACTCTCGCCCTTGAAGAGGTTACTCCAGCAAATAAACTCGTGCAAAAGTAGTTTACTGGTAAACAGACCTGCTCAATGGATCCCGTATCAGGGTTTCCGGGGATCCCTCCTAACGTTGGAAAAAGTATTTGCACTTCACTGAACAGCTACCCCCTCTCGCTCAAGCTGGGCAACTCCCAAACAATAAGGTGCAGTCCCGTCCATGTTCAGCCGGTCTCATTGGGTGAATGTGAATAAGGGCCAATCCCAAACCCTCAATCAATGCGCTAGCGAGCAGTACTTTCAACTAAAACCCGAAATCCTTATCCGACAGGTCTATAGAAGCTCTTACGATTCGATCACGATTCCGCAGTGGATCTACGCCCCACTGCCTTGTGGATTTGACTATTGAGTCAAAGGCTTTAATTAGGGTTGTTGGAGAAAAAGCCGCAGACTCCCACTGGCTTGTGAATCAGACTTTATTCAGCGGTTCAGATCAAGAGAAGAACCCCTTCACCGCCAATAACCTCGTATCCTAAAGCCTCAACCCCTCATTTGGATAATCCACTTTCCCATCTATCTGGTTCTTCCTCTTCCTCCCAAATCTTACTAGGTTTTTCCTGCCTTTGCCACAAACGGGATTGCTCATTAAATTTAAGCTATGGGATTGTTGAAGCCGATATGTCGTTTTGATGTCCGCTTATTCTATCAGATCGCCAAACAAGCTCAGATAGAACTTTGGAAGGTTTTGAGTTTGCTGTATACTGCGTATTGGATGAACGCTAAACTAGGATTCTCCTTCAACCATTATTCCATATCCAATCTCATTCTGCTGATTTACTCTTCGTAGGTGAAGCCATTTAGTATGTGACACTCTAGGTGCTGCTGATGTCAGGATTGCGTCAAGAGTCAAGGCTGAGGTCTAATTTCCTGTTTGGATTCCGCTTATCAGTACGGATCAATAGCAACGAATGAAAGCTTCGAGGCTTATCCGTCGTGTTCATGAATGCAGCTACTGATGGTGGTTTGCTTAAAATAAAGAGTGGCTTACACAACGACCTTTATCAGCTAATTTGTAGCGTTATCTGAAAGAACGTCGTGGCAGTTACTGGAGACTCCATTGTTCAAGTGGGATTCCTGGACCAGTAAGTAAGCTTCATTGGTGGCCTCAATGCAATCCCAGCCAACCAGATGGATAGCGGATATCGACAACTTTCAATTTGCACTAACGGCTGCTTGTCCCTATCCAGCACAAACTTCTCCCACAAGAAACGACCCAGGCCTACTTTGAAGCCACCCACTTCTCCACAGTCATGTACTGAAATAGACCACATTGCTGTCAGCTGCCGTTGGTGTGGACGCATTCAAGACCGTGGTACTCGCCGCCCAACGTATATGGATACGGATCATGCTCCGTTAAGATCTGGATTATCCTTACGCCTGGTTAATAACCACCTCGAAGATGTTGAACACAGATACCCACAATACAAGTTAAGTGATAGTTAAGAATTCTCTTTGGAAGCGCAGCTCCCGAGTCACCTTTCAGTTCAATCACCAACGAAAGGTGTCGACTGAATACTGGACATTATTCACGAAAGCGAACGGAGCATCAATCAAAATGACGGTGGATGCTGGCGCACGTTCGATGTCAATTGCCTTCCTGGATGCCTGCAGAATCATTCCTCCAGATGCACGTTGGACACAACCAAAAAATTCCTTAAAATCTAGCTCATCAAGAGCCTGAGGATGACCGCGAGAAACGATAGGTAGCAAAATCTACAGGGATGGAAAATTCGGTTCCTACTGAAAACAGTTGCAATCTTTTCCGTCTAAGTAAGAGTACAGTCCTAAGGGAATTGGATGTTAGTCAGGTAATTGAAGAGTCGGACGGCACACTGATTCGTATTCAGCCATTGACTTGAAGGATGGGCTAAAAATGTTAAGGTGCAATATCATCGACGCTTAACTTTTCAATTCTTGCTTCAACTGCACACCTACTACCAGATAACAGCAGTCCTACATCTGAAGTGGAGGTTACCCGGGAGATAAGAGAGGTATAAAGCTTCTGGCCCGGGAGGGCTGTCTCCATTGGCTGCCAAGGATGAAAGGTAATTCTCGGTCCTATAGTTGTAGAAACTACTAGGCTCAATAAAGGAGTGGGGGAAGGTGAAATCTAAGTGATCATCTTGTTGATTTTCTAGAAATGTGAATACTTCGATTATGAAACCCTCAGCGATTTAAATTATTCAACATTTTGTTTGAGCTTCTTGTAGACTGTTGATTGTCTGTCGCACGTAAACGGTGCATGCAGGTTGGTTTTTGACCTGATCGAGGCTGTACCAACCAGATTTTGACGCTTCGTCTCATTCTCAAACACGGACCTGCTCTGCCCCCGTCTAATGGTGAAACCGGACAATATGCTGAGGCTAATTGGAATGTGTTGGGTAATCGTAATCACCCATTTGAGCGATGTATTCCGTGGGAGGTAGGAAGGTGAAGGGTGTTCAAGTCTTGACCAGGCATGAGAGTGTGGAAACTTCAACTAAGAGTCTCGATCATATAGATCACTTTCGGCTCTCTCCATGTGGACCTCTGGTAAAGCGTAACCGAAGGTTAGATAAACTGAGTGTCACGGCTGTCCTTTTGCTCGTGCGCCCATTCAGTTTCTTTTCAACCTTAAGTTGCCAGAATGCTCTTTTTCCGTTTTCACACTGCTCTTAACATTCCCAGTTTCCTTCCAGGTGGGCAACCAGGAGACGGCAACGAATATAGCGACAAGAAGGTAATTAGTTATTTGGTTGTAAAAACTCAACTGAAGTAATACATGTGAACTGGTAGAAGCACCGTAATCAAAGGATGTGCTGTTTTCCACTGTTACGTGGTAATCGCGTCAGCTTTTTACATACACTCAGATTACCTTTGGTTAAAGGAGTGACCGGTTCCGGTCATGCATATGGGGAAGAGAACTCATGAAACATTTAATGCTGCCTGAATTATAGTACTACAAGACACAAAATGAATGCTTTTAGTGTAGACAAACTCGACTCTCCAGTCACCTCCTCCTGTGCTTGTCTTTTTCAATTTACTTCTGTTAGTATGTACATCGAAAGAACTGAGATTGTCTATCAGGAGATCAGAGCATGTACCGAAAAATTTGCCGCCTAACGGTTCCACTCTTCCGTTCAGTTCAATCGCCAATATTATACTGGAATGCAAGCAGGGTGTCTTGATCTGCCAGAAGAACATTTCACCGAGTTAGCTGGCATTCGACGATGCAAACCTTACTTGTATAAACAGACCGAATTCATGCCATGGTGGGTGGGACTGCTACCCTAGCCCTAGTAGTAATCACACTCCCTGACCCTATGCTCAATCCCGTTCGACTTTTTGACCTTTAACCTCTGTATTGGTTTTTTTTCTCATGTATGTTCACCTGTCCCAAAAGTGGTCACTCAACCAAACAGGAACTTAATGTGTGTACACACCTGATGAGATGGCCACGAAATAGTTGAGTTGAACACATGTGATCATTATGCTTTTTCTTACTCTCATGAAAATGTCAAAGGGATCTGGCTGGATGTAACAGAAACGAAGGTGGAATCACACTTATCAGTTGATCAAATACTTTTCGTATATATAGTGTTCACCTAGAATCGTTGAAAATCTACCCTTATGCACATTTCACAAATACTTAGATGTCTCAGACAGAATTTCAATTTGCATGTTGTATGCTATTAACTCAATAAAAATCAAAAATTGATTTTTGAATTCAACTGATTTTCAAAATTTTGAATTTTGTTTTCAATAGATTCCTCTCCTAAAATGATTACGAATTTTATTATTAGCATTCAGCATGCCAAAGTCACTTTTGGTAAAAACTAGTGGAAACCCTGTGGGACCAACAATGAAACAGTCTTATTGTGATCCCTATGATTCTCAACGAGAATGACAAGTTGTATTTGCCAAATGAGAGAAACATTCACAAAACCGAACAAAGTCATCTTACATCAGAAATCCTCTCTGTGAAATTTCGAATGCATTCATCTGTCAATTCTTCATCCCAAGCGAACTGAATGTTCAATGAACAAGTTGGTGGTTCTTTTGGATAAACTATCACTCATGACAATATCAACATCTGAATTAAGTCTAGTTGTATGTAGTACGCCAAAATTTTATATAGAACGCCTAGTTACGCAAAAGCATCTGATCATTTTAGTCACGCTCTAAAACAGGTGACTGCCATTATGTTTCGGACAATGGAGAGCAGCTGTTTGTTCTAATGAAGTAGACAAATGGAAATATTTCGATTCTTGATTCAGGCAAAGTTATTTGCTTTGTTTCTTCGTTACCGGAATAAATGGATCTGCAACAATGCCCCGTAGTGTATAAACAATTAGTTTCGCATATGTATTACACGATTTTCTATATTTGCCTGTCAGGATTCAGACATCAGCTGCAGACTCAATTTCAACAGGATGAGTCTACAGCTGAGTGACTTTTCGAGCGACAAAAGAAAATTAATGCTGTAGTTTGTGGGAATAATTTTCCAATAGCCAAACAAACCGGAAATGAACCATCTTAAGTGATTAGAGTACTGCAACTGGGTTCTGAATCGAGTTAGCATTTCGTTCTGTGCTGTGTTAATTAATAACTTTTGAATCGAACAGAATTGCTACTGGTTGTCATTTTGATATTATCATTTTGTTGTCATTTCGATGGGGGAAATTACGTCTGCATAATAGGCAGCTAGATATGAACACCATGGATTATTCAATGGAATTAAGGTATCCGCCGTGTATTTCATTTCCGCATAGGCTGAGTGCTGGCCTGCATCCGAAAAAATGCATTTTGCACGGGCGCTTCACCTGTAGCAAGATATATTCGTGAAACTCAAAAAGATACTTCCCAGCGTATTACAAAAATACCGTATATCAGATCCAAGACTCTAGATTTGTTTACAAATTAAATATGATTATAAAGTTTGACATATTCGACTTCCTGGGAGCTTAATAAGTAGTACATAGCAAAGGACAGTTTGAATGTTCATCAACTGCAAGTATTTCAGAAAATCGCCTCTGATAATTAGTTGGTCTAAAAGTATTACAGAAGACTTTCTCGGAATATATAGTCAGTGTCAGTAGGGAAGAAACAAGTCAAATGGTTACCGATGAACTCTTCAAATCGATCATCCCACTGGAAATTTCTGATTAACTGTGCTAAGGTTTTTTACGCACAATGCTCATTTTGTTCTGATCACAATTCCAGATTAGCAACGGCGTGACGGATCTGACTTTACCCGTTCAAAAACTTCACTTTACAACGGTGGTTGTGTCAAGAGTGATTGACATCAGCGAAGGATAATCGTTTATTTCCGGGTTCGAGTTCAAGGTACCAGTATCGTAGCTCCTTGATGTACTATCTGAGAGACCCGTCCATGGCCAGATTCCAAATATCGAAATATCCGAATAGATAATGGGTTTCCATCGAACTCGGTGACATCTATCTTACTCTGCACGTTATTCTGTCTAGTTTAGGGGAAGAATAACGACTGCATGTTAACCAAATGAATGAACTGTCTGTACGCAATTTTTGGTTCAATCGTGTGCTCACAAAATTGGTCAACTATACTTTGTCTAATAGACGAAAAATACTCATGTAACCGGATGCTACTGTACTTTGCTACGTCAATTAAAGCTATAGGGTTAGTCTGATCTGTATAAATTCGCCACTGAATAGTGATCAGTTAATCAGAACGTACGAGTTGATTGGTTATCAGTCTTTAAATACCTAGCATTTTTATTATACAGATGCAACTGGAGACAAAACAATTGAATATATGCTTTTCTGAAGGCATAGTCCCACAGATGGTGGGAAAGGGTGTGATGAAATGACCAGGGCAACTCTGCACTTACACAGGAAATGCGCTATACACATCGACAAGCCTGTGATAGGGGACATTCAAATCAAGGGTGATGATTCTTGCCGAGGACGTTATTCTATTCATACTGAAAATAAATAAATTGATTAATCACTGTGGGAGCAAATATCATGTGAATTTAAATTATGTTAAATAAGCGAAGCAAACAAGGCAATGGTACTTCACAACTTGTTATCAATCACTTTATGCAATGTGTCTTCTTTCTCCCGGTCAGTTGCATACGATAATCCTGATTTATTGCTGCCGCATAGAACCTATGTTTCCTGCTTAGGCTAGGACGAAATGGGCCATTATCCGAGGAGCGCTAGCTCGATCGCGTGAACAGCACATATTATAAAAGCGTTCCCCGTTTGCAACACCAAATTTTGCTGAAATAGATACCGTAGCTGTTATCAGATGATTGATAGGAGGAAGAACCAAATATGAAGCTCAAATGCTGCACTGGAAAAATACCTCTTCTGTTTATGCATATGATTTTCAATCACATGCAACATATTGACTGACACGACTAAGTTTTTCCTCCTTTGATATCAAAAACAGGTAATGCACTTCTTATCGTCGGACATGGAACTTTGCCCGGCATCCAGACGCAGATGAATCAAACGAGGCAACCGTAGAGCAAATCAAATCGTATCCTATTGGTATTGTACAGCGTTTGTTTTAGCGCGTACGAGAGAGAGATATATGTAATGGCGTTAATTGCCATAATTCAGTTTGTCTGTTTCAGTTTCAGTTTTTACAACGATTAACCATGCTTTATCGTGCGCCGGTTTTGGTTAGTGTCTTTTGGATGCCCATTTGGATGAACATTAGGAGAAAGGCAGGAAAAGTTGAAAGTAGGATCCAAGAGAAAATTGATAATTTTAGTGGGCTAATGTTGCAGACAAATTGACAAGATGCACGAACGCCACTGTTTATAACACTCGGCCATATCACTCATTCTGTCTAACCATCGGGCACAGTCATCTCGAGGTCCCCATCCAGGGAGCCTAATGGGGTCTACGTGACTCAATGTCTTCTTTAGGGTTTTCATACCCTCATGCCAGGTCTTAGCTTGACCACCCTTGACTTTTTCCACCCACTTCCTACCTCGACGAACGTCGCTCGCCGTGGCAAACTATCAGGTAACGTGCGTAACACATGCCCCAACCGAAGTAGTAACATATAAAGGTCAACCATTTACTCCAGTGGGCAACCGCATTTACCTAAAATCTAATTCAGTTTGTATAACTCAAGTTTGACTTACACCGGGGAATATACAGAGGGGGAACTGAGATCCTTTGAGTTATCATGAGTTACAATTACACATTTAGGCTTATTTGCAGTCTTATGCTTGCATCAATACATTCTATCACTAGCGACTTCGTTCGTAAATGTTTTCACTAAGATAGGGGTCCCTGCGCATTTTCAATGAGAAGGACAGTATCCGCGACCTCGTATGAGTGAATGTGTACGTTTGCTTTCGTCTTGTTCTCCCCCCGTGCCGAATGAATATGATTGCACACTGAGCCACTTCGGCAACTTTTGGACTTGATTCGGGGATCTGAAGATTACTTAGGATTTGTCCGTGACGAGCGTGACGATTCCGATTCCGATGATAAATAGTTTTGAAGAAATCCAAAGAAAACAATTTAGCCACCATATCCGGTCACTGAAATGATCGCAATGAATAAAAATATCCTTCCGGTTTGTTGGTATCAAATAATATCTATGATATATGTGGAATTGTGTTGGTAATTGGAGTATTGAGTGCTTCAACAATGTTTGCTTCTCGAAGCGCTCGCTCTGAGTTGAACCAACCTCTATATCACCGGATTATGCCTTGATTTTGTTTGGCTTTTTCCAAAATATTTGATTCGGAAACAGCAGCATACCCAGTAAAATACGTTTCATAAATTACCTATTTTACATTACCAGGACAAATTGAGCCAACCAGGGCAGAAGTTGATCGGTATTGGGACTAATTTCTATGAGGTGGCTGTATGATTATTCACAACTGCCATGTCTGCCGCTGGGATTGAATGCTCCAAATCCGATTCGCTCATGTTGATGGGTTGTTTGGTCGACTCTTTGGAAAGTTCATACGGAAAATTAATTCTCCCGCTGCATGATATGAGAACAGAAAGCGCGCGCAAATTGCAGTCAGTTAGGTGTCCGTGTATTTGATGGTGGGGATCCTCGCGTTAAGAAGACGACATTTTCAATGGCTTCTCAAATGCCCCGAGGAAACTAACTGTGGTTCCACTGAACAAACTGAGAACAATAATTGGCCTACTTTGACTTTCTTCAGTCGTTTATAAATAATCTATAAACCTGTCATATGTGTATAGTGCCAGTATTTACAGTGAAGCCAAATAAAAAAGAAATGAACACAGAAATTACTATGATAATTGCAAAAGATTTATGTTGCTGAGGAACGTGTATGCATATTCAAGATATTGGCATGGGATGAATTTTTCATCCAATAATAGTCCAAGAAAGTCAAACGAATAATTTCAAGAGAACATTTATTCTTTTTGTTTCAGGTAGCATTGAGTAGATGTTTTACTTAGCCCGGAACTTGTTTGTTTGGTTTCACCTTAGTTGTCCCAAGTAAGATTTCTGCATGACGCACAACTACCAAAGAAATTGGTGTCAGGGGAGAAACGTACCAATCCAGTCATCCAAAGAATGATTCGAAATAACTGTATATGTCATACTGATTTTCATGAATCTTTTATGAAACGTTAAGTTTTTATTTAAAAAATGAATGCTTTTTATCAAAATATTACGTTCAACGTGGCTGTTCAAAAGCTTTCATTGAGCTTTATTTAAAAGCAAAATCAAGCGATCAAAGTTTAGAATGTAGTGACACGACTAATCTTGTACGCCTGCCGATTGTTCCGCGTCCTGATTTTGAAACATTTGTAGTGGTTCAGATTAGTCGGTTTGAGTGCAATTATATCTCATAAAGAGCAGTTTTTCGAAATCTTCTCATAAGCTAAAACTTTCTCATACACTTGACTAGTTAATTCGTCTCAAGTGTACAGCAAAATTTTTCACTTAAAATTTTCATTTCCAAATCACGTGACTAGAGATAATTTCGCGCTTCATAAAAAATACCGTTTGGGTGTGAACAAGCAGAATAATTGCTTATTGATCATCATTTTGAAACTGTTGGTCTAGACAAACCTATTCAAATTTCATGCGTAAAGAAAACTTCCTTAGAGATCTGGTACAAGTCCGAAGTATATCCTGCTGTTGACTCAATTCCAAATTGAAATAATCAATATGTGGTTGAGCCTGATGCCATGCCACATTAAACGTTAAATTTATGTTTCACATTCAGCAAATCCTAATTGGTAAGCACTGAACCCTTGCATCTCGAGCAGATAGCCCAACCAACGCTGCCGAAATGACGCATTAGGAAAACAGGTTCAGAACTGTGCAACGCGATCTACACATGGTAGTATGCACTCGTCATCCGGGCTTGGGTTCCGGTAGGTGTTTGCCTCGTTACACTTAATCACTCTGCCTTCTTTAGCGTTTCTCACTGGAATCTCTTTCACCTGCATCCGAGTAAACACCGTGATTTGCGCATATGAATTCCATTATTCACATGTGCACGAAAGTCTGATTCATCGCCCGTAGTGTATACGGTTTATCTATCTGTAAGTGAATCACTATAACATTTTCATCTTGTTGTTATCCTGACTGGAAATTCCATCCCAAAGGAGGTGGCATGGAGACGGCTGAAAGGAACGAGATTTATCTCAGTGCAGTTGAAATGTCGTCGGATGGTTCATGTGTCACAAGCAGTCCAGAAATATGCATTACTGTCTTTATAAACGAAAGGATGGCTCTCAGTAATTGTGTAGCGATGCCAGTGCGCAATGTTGCAAACCTCTGAAAATAATGGTAGTTACACAGTAAACCCAATGCAGGTTGCGTCATAATTTTAGAAAGCCATCATCCCTCAAACCAGTATAACGATTTGGTGTTTTAACATATGTTCTTCCTTTAGAATCATCTCAAAGTTGAATGTTTGAGTTGAAAGTATATTGCACAAAGTTTTGGCATAGTGAATATTGAAAGATATGGCTGAGAAGCGACGAGATTGAGAACCTTTCATAACCGAAGGATAGACCAGATCATCATTTGTCCCGGATAAACCTACAATAGAAGACAGAAAAGGGTGAGCACTGTGCATTCTGAGCATGGATTTTGAGCAGTCTACAAGAACCAGAAAATGTCTGTTGGCCTTCCGGAAAATTTGACTGAGATGAGAAAGCAAACCTAAAAATTCAGGGTTTTGCTTCTTCAGAAATGGGAACACCACAACGAAATATGCTACCTGCTTCACACTCGTATGGTATACCAATTACGTATTTAGACCGATAAATATGAAACAAAATAAACATATAAATAATCCACCGAGTGTTTGCATTTTAGTTTGACGTTTGTGAAGTCCATTTGACCTTTACGGATGAAAGACTGTTCCAAGTCAAACATATTTTATGCGAATAACAAAGCATTCAGACAGATCAACTTTCCGGCCAGCTTAACAGAATTCCATTTACACAAACATAAATTGGTTTAAACATGGTCAAATAACAAAGTTACTTGATTATGGAGTGTTTAGGAAAATCCTCCCCCATTCATGATGAATAATTTAAACAAGAAAAATGATAATCTCTGGGTTAATGATGCACATATCAGGACGGAAAGTCCCCAAGTAATATGCATCTGTTACAAAGGATACAAGCCTCACTTTTATACACCTTTATCGATTTTGCTATCAATGTTGCTGCCGAAGAGTTACTGTACGCACTTTAACTGTGAAGTCTGCAAGTCCCCTCTGCAATAAATTTGTGAGACATCAGTTCAGTAGTCATCGATTGCGTTGCGATTCTTTGGTTTTCAATTTCTTCAACATTTAAATATATTATAACCTGAGTAGGCAACAACGTTGTCTTATCAGTTAACTCATCGTAAGTTGCCTGCAGTCTAACCTATGGGTAATTTAACGTATATGACCAGGATTACCATGTCAAAATCATATGAATACGGTAACTTGACAGGACGTACGCAGTTGAAATACATTTGATTGAAAGGATCTTATAAATTATTTCAAACTGTCTCTATAGAAACCCTCAACAGTTCAATTGTTTAGTTTAGACAGCTTCATTCAACAACCTATCCCCCAATATCTTACTTTATAAAAAACCATACTTTGAATAAAGCACTGGTCGCGCTATCGGTGGGCCTTAACCTTGAGCAGAATGAACAGCTGGCAATTCGTGACTACGATGATGGATATAGTTCACGAATAACCAAAAAGGTCTTGTTCCACAGGGTTATGTTTTATGCACATTTTCGCTGAAGGTCAATAAATACTAACTAAAGTTAAATAGCATCTTTCCTATGGTTTTCTTCAACTCAGTAAAGTAACCGGCTCGATGTTTGATTTGGTTCTCAATCTTCAACTTTCCCAAAATCTAAACCCGATAAAAAGGTGCTTTTTCGTCAAACAGTGAAGCTAACGGATGGTCTGTGTAATAACCCTTGTGGTCAAAGGCTAAGCATACTGTAAATTACACAATTCAATTATTTCACACAATCGTTGGAGGCCTTCATGTGAGGGAGATTCGAGGACTCCTTGAAGCACAAAGGCAGACCAAACGTCTTTTGGTGAATATAAACCTCTTGGTTATATTGTTTTTAAGAAATAAATAATTGAAAAGCAATTTTGCCATGCTATCCCTTCCTGATTTACAGTTTATTATGTTGTTCATTATGTTGTAGGGAAACTGGTAAAAGGTAAAAATTGGTTGTCCACTAGGTTTCGATTATTGTTGTCTACTAAATAGATGTTTATTTACAGGAACCATTGAACATGAGTGTTGTTACGCCTTGCTTACAAATTAATGCCTAAACATGATTTCTTCAGTACCTATGCTATGGTATTTTGTAACAATGCGCGGAAATCAAATGCATCAGTTTTGCTTGCATTTGTTCTGTGCATTTTCTTAAGAAGCTAAAACTCGCAACTCTCAAACCTCAATTCTTCGTTTGTGCTTTTCTTATTTACTGCATGATCTCATCAGTTAGTTTAGCACGAAGTGAAGCAACACAACAAGTTCTGAACAGATTGCTGCTAAAACAGAAAAAACGAAGCCTAAATAACCCGCTTGTTTAAACACTTGTCAACTAGTCCAGACGAATGATCGTGAGAAATTCCTACAGAAACGACCTATCACTTCCAGACGGCTGACATGGCAGGTTGTCAAAAGGTCAGGCTATATCACTGTGCACACAGATATGCAAACTACATGCACAATAAATAGCCATCAGTAAGTCCAAGTCTGGGAGTTAACATAAGAATATCTTGTTCCATCGAGTTTGTCCCTAAATGTAGCCGAAAAAGTACCCCCATTTTTTCAGTGATGCTTTATCGATCGCAGTTTATATATTCTTTGCAACAATTGTACAGATCAATAGGAACTAATAAGAAAGCTACTTGGTTGAGGGAGTCAAATGTCATAAAATCAGTGGATGAATGTCTATTAATTGCTACCTGGAACGTAAACACAGTCTATTCCATCAGACACTTTCACCTTACTAATCTCAAACTTCCGAGACACACATTGGTTTCGCAAGAAAAAATCCTGTCTATGGTTACAATCAAATTAACCGCAAATGCTTTCCGCTTGGCACACTGGCTCCGTCGTTTGATGACTATATGACGGATTTAGTGAACCTGTCAAATTTGAGAACCGTCGTTCACCTAGCGGTTTGTCTCTCAATGATTATTGCTTCAATGCCAAATCAATTTGTGAGTATGTAAAACGGAAATAAACTTAATATCGAGGGGAAAAAGCACTAGATTATGAATAATTTATTCACGGAGACTACTGACGGCGGTAAATAATTCAAGTGTTGACTGAGGATTCCACGATATTTAGATCTGGGATAAAGCACTGTTGGAAAAAGTTGTCATTGAATTAGCTTGGAACTGTGTTAGCAGAGCAGTGATCGGATCAATGTGTTTCTCCACAATGTATGCTTATCAATAGAAAAAAACATTTTATTGATAAAACTCTGTCAACTTCCAATCCTTTGAAAAATAGTACAGTAATCATCATACTATTCTTCTCGGAAATAGCATTAGAGGTTTTGACATATTTGTGTACATGGTAACAATCGTGTTAAAGAATACCCCCAAAATTGTTCGATGGACTATTCTCTCCTTGCAGTTACCGATTTTCAGAGTCAAGGAATTTAAACCTCTCGTTTCATCCCTCTATTTTTCTCCACAGGCAACCACAAGTAAGACGAAACCGTATCACGCATACTGATCCATCGACCAATCAGAATTAAGTTGTGTCTGAATTTGCAGCCAATCAGATGCGTTCACGCGTGCAGTGCTGCCACTTTGTGTACCATAACAGGGATAAACCATAATTAGAATTCAATCACTGATCAGACGTGGAAGCATTGTGAACATAATTTGTATATACGGACTACTACAACTACTACTATCACTAGTACACATCATCGGTTATATTTTGTGAGCAAATTGGAATTACTTTATTTTGGATCCGCCTGTTGGTGTTACTCACTGGTATGTTCATTGAATGACATTTGATATTTGTCCGTATCCTCACTGTCATCAGGATTTAAGAGCTAGTGTGTTATTTGAAGCAAACAGAAGGGTTCTATCTGGAAATAAGTATGATGTCCATAGGAACGGTCATTTTTATGATAAAAAAATGATATTTTAGCCTCCTGTATCACACACGAAACAAAACTCTTTATCAGTTGCAGAATTCTAGTGTCAATAAGATTCTAAAACGTAGACAATTTGATTGTTTAAGTTACAGTTATACCTGTGTCAATAGGACTAGAAATAATATTGCACAAATCACAAATGGGCCTGATGTAATTTTCACTGGTAAACGTGGTCTAAACTGGTTTTTACGAGCACAGCGTGTACAATATGTAAAAACAGCTTCAAATTTCAGCACTTAATTTAAACTGGTAATCGAGAATCGAATTTCAATCAACCTTATCTCCTGTGTCACTTAATCAAACCAGTAAGCGATCAAACCTGTTTGTGAGGATGCCATCTAAGTTGTGGAAACAAAGCTTGCTATGAGGTCGGCCAGGTAAACAGCAGGTACAATAAATGATAAGTCAGTTACTGGGAACATATAAACTAGTCAGATTAAGAGACTCTACCAATAAACTAGACAAAGATTCTGCTTTGAATCTGAACAACATTATGATATCATAAATTTTTGAGATTGCACAAATGGTTTCGAAATTTGCTGTGCAAATTTTATATGGTGGGAATTCTGACCTCTGTTTATCTCCACACTCGAAATGACCTTTCGTGAGATATTACGAAGAAAGCGAAGGACCCCAGTGAGCTTGTATGATTCTACTGCGGATCTACGTTTCTCTTTTACCGTTTATTGCAATATTTTATACAAATGATGAATTATGCATCATTTAATGCATGTCTATGAAACTTACCTTGCTTCTTTTTGTTTAAACTTTAAATGCCTTTGTGAGTATTCAGTACGTAAGAGCCTTGAAGGTGTGAGAGAATTTAGAACCATCATTCCTGTGCTGGATCACAAACAGTTTGAACATAGTACCAATACGTTTAGGAATCATAAATATAGCGGAATTCGTAAACTTTGATCGTTATGTTCTTGATCGTTTTATACCTCATTTTTTGTTGCAAATTAATGATTATCTAAATTCGTCCTCGCTCCCTTTTCTTTCCAATATGGTTACAAACAGGAGGTCCGTCATAGGCAGATTCAGTTCCACGAGCACTCCATTAGGTATTAGCTTGTGCTCTCATCGGATTTGCTTAAAACAACCCTTAATTCAGTTTTAGCACTGATAGGTGGAAGGTACCACGTTGCTTTGCACTGCCAATTACTTTGACCGTGCGTTTCTCATTTCAAAATGTGTTCGGGAAGCCAATAAAGTTGGAGCGTGAAACAGAGGTCATCTTGTGAAAAGGTCAAGTTTAGATCAACATGCGGTCACTTGTATTTGAATAAGCGCTTCAGAAATTCGGGAGAGTAACAATGCACGCGGAGGATACGGGAGTCAGGAAATCAGAAACAAAGACAAAAGCGGTTGAAATAAATTTTCCGAAAATTTTGACATAATGGGTATTCTGCGTCCTCAGATGATAGGCCATGATAGGCCAGAACGCATGTCCTCAGTTAAATGATTATTTGTGCTTCCGTTGAAACACTGTAGCTATCATTTTGTTGGCTGTTCCACGGAATAAATGATTCCAAACAATGTGAAAGTTCTTGAAACTGAAAACAGCAACTTGTCCTCCAGCCATTTTATAAAAATGAATTTCAGTACACGACAATTCTGCCTTCATGAACTCGTCTCTCGAATGTACTCTAAGAAGAACAGACAGATAAACACAATGATGGCAAATCTATTGTGTATATTTAACAAGATTGCCATTTACGTCTTGGTGATATATATATATATGGGTGATTTTTATATGATAGACTTTACACACTGAACGCATAAATGTTTAATCATTGATGAATTCAAACAATAGTAATGTACAGAATTGAAAAACAAAATTCATGCATATGTGCGTAAAATAACATAAGTAAAGAAGTAGGAACTGAGAGTGTCCTTGAGGTTTGGGACTGTCTGTACACGAACAATCATTAGGAGTGCATTATATGGTACTGTTTTGTTGACTTCACTTCATAAAAGTCGCTTTGGAAGCGTGATTTATGAAATACCGATCAATCAAATGTCTAGTGATTCCGAGAGAAATATACCCGGGTACATGGGTTATGATTTTATCGCCAATCAAAAGCGCACTCAAGTTAAAAGAAAATGTATGAAATGAAACTGATTTCAGCTTTGCCCAGCTCTGGTTACGAAAAGTAGTACAAAAATTGTGACCAACGAACTGCTCTATCGGGAATGATTAAATTACCCGGGTATGTCCTGAAAAGATTCAAAGAATGTTTGCACCACGGGTATCAGTTTGAATGGAGCGTACTTGCGTTGTCTTACAGAATATTGACAAAACATCCTGTGTCATTTTAAATGTCATTCTCGTAAAATCCATGCCATCTCTATTTATTCACGCTTCCCGTGTTACTCCTCTATCGGTCGTATTGCCTAGGTCGACAGGGCTCGTAAATATGCATTGCGGCCCCTGAGACTGTTGAAATCATTTTTCGCACTGTTCATCATACAACAATGCACATTATACAAACATTTGAGTATAACTACACTGCATTGCGATATATTTTGACCAAATACTTGTATCTGATCATTGATCATAAACTCAGGAACCATTAGTTTTGCAGCGGTAGCTGCTCATTTGTCCTGTTGAACAAAATTTGGAGACATGCTCCATTTAATTAACTCACTGCACATAGAGGATGACGTTGTTTTTAAAGAAACATAATATCCTGTTAACTTACTGTAAAGCTTATAATTCAGAAAACTACACTTTTGAAAGGCCTAGATTCACTGTTTTCTGAGACCAAAACCGAGAGATACGACGATATGCATGGAAATAAATTAAAATCATTAAAATATCAGGATTATTTATTGAATTAAGGTTTCTTCTCCATTGAAACAATTGCTTTTTAGAACGGTTATCTGATTCTGGGGGAGTTTATGTGGTTGTCTTGGAGTTTTCACATCACGAAGACCTCATCGGCCGAATCGTAAACCGTCTCGTGTGCTTAAATAATCCATCGCCTCGCATTTTCTATCAAAGAATACTAACTCGATTATCCGTAATGTTATCGCCTAGTTAGCGAACCGTTTGAGTTAGACCCAAATCATTCGGGTAATTTAATATCTGGACTGAAAATGGTGCTTTCAGACTGAATTTTCAATATTCAAGTCGATAAGAAGTGTGACACTTTAAGCGTTAGATTCGGGCCACAATTCATCGGTATTCCTACGTTTCCGTCCGGCATTCAGTCTGTGGGGAACAAATAGTTTGTATGCTTCTGAAATAACACAGAACACTGTCAGTTTTCTACTAGCCCTACTAGCTCACTCACCCGTTCTATTTCGATGCAACTGACCGGAATCCAAAGTACGATATGTTATGTTGTCTATTGTGCCTAGAATGAAACTGCACATGCAGGTACAAATAGACGATCCAATTCCCTGAAGCATCACGATAACTTGATTTGCATTATGCTTTTTCACCTTTCGTTCAGTTACACAACTGCATCAAAGACAGTAAGCAAGACCAACCGTTCAGTATCCTATCAATCAGCCAATTAGTTCATTCGTTCACTCATTCATTTAGCCAGTTGATCAGTTAGTCGGTTTATCACTGGATCAGTCAGATAATTAATGAGTAAGTCTATCGGACATTTGGGTTGGGGCCCAATGGATGAGGATTGTCGTTGGTTCGAGAGGTTGAGTGATATGGCTCAGAGTAGAAGTCAGTGGCGCGAATGCTGTGCGGTCTGCCTGTCAAAGTCCCGTGCCTCGTAAAAAAAAAACACGGCACAAAAATATCAAAAAGTGTAAGTTGAAACACAAACCATTTTGTTATCCCAGGTATTCATTATTTGCCCGAGTTTAACTGTTTCTCCGTCTTTCCAGTTTGTTCTATATCCTAACCCACCTGCCCCCTATTATTGTTATTATTGTTTTGGCGTTAGCACCATGCTTGTCTAAAAGCCAGTATTATATATATATATACACTGATTTAGTCAGTTAGTCAGTCGTTCATTCACCGGAGTTCGAATTTTAAAGTTGCTTCAAAAGCATGGGGAATAACAGGTGATAGGTTCCTCCTTATAACAATTCTGAACTTTTTTCCAAAATGACTCCATGCCCTTGTTAAGTCAAAATTGTTTGATTGATGCGTAGTTAGTAAATGCAGTAAGTATCTGCTAAAACTGAAGCATAAACATTAATCCTATTTCTTGCTTTGAAATCAGGGGAATTCAATAGTAAACATATGGATGCGAAGTTGTGCTTTGATATGACTTAAGCAAACACCTTACAAGCAAACATTCGTTTTAAATCTAGTTTGCTTGATTACTTGTGACCGTTACGGTGCAGAATACAGATCTTCCAATACTTTGTAGTTCAAGTATCAGTAAATTATAACTGGCATTATGGGGTACACACCGCGATAATCCACCACCATTTGGGTGCTTTGTTTCGTCCAGTGATTAGACTTTCGTGGTCTTGAACTATCATTTCCTATAACTAAGGAGTAGTTCGATCGCTCAATATCCCACATATCTAAATTACACGTCAATTTTGAGGTAAATTTGATACAAATATTTATTATTTATTGGGAAGAGAGCAGTCTTTGGATAATGCCCGTTTTACTGACGTTTTAATCGAATACGTACAAAACAGCAAGCGACATCAACATCCCCTTACGTTAGTTGCCATTCTTATTTTAAAGTAAGAATAAATGCCCTGTAGAGAAAACCTATTTGGGTATCTTTGGTCCAGAATAAATTAACAACTTAACGTTATGGAATCCTATTACTTTCGAGGAATTTCTTGCACCGTATGTAATTAGTAGCCCGCTGACTGTTGTACGTTTTTCAAACTAATTGATGTAAAAATGAAAAGAATAACGTTCGTTTTAACAAAACGTCTGTCCACATTTCAGGTGATTTGTCAAAGTTAAAAAATTTAGCCAAATACAGCAACTTTTGTCTCAAAAACTTCCTCCTTTGACAAAACGGAGGCCACATTTTATTCTCCCTGGTTCTGCAAGCGTTAACCAAGTAAGATAATTGAAAGCATTTTCTGCACTGTTTGTGGCACTTTCACATGAAGCAATTGGTTGAGTAATCCAGCTCGGATCTCGTTGAAAATGTCCTGTTTATTGTGTAATGTTTCAGTTGCCTGAATCTAAGAGACGGTTTTCTTCTTTAAAAGCCATCTCTCAACATATTACCACTACACTGCACATAAATTCCACTCAAGTACTCCATAATGAGCGATAAAAATGAAAAGCTTCTTAGTTTGTCTCACACCTTACAGTGAAGAAAATAAAATCGTCGGAATTTAAAGGTGCCTTTTTTCAAGAGGTTTCTATCATCGTCACAGTATCCCGCATCTGAGCTGTTAAAATCCATCTGGCAGCTCATGATTTCTCGCCAGTGTTTGACACCGGCAACACCTATTTTACTCCAAACTCATATATCGAATATTGCACTTACCGGAGACTATTATAGTATAACATAATATCCATATTATATTAAATTATACTATATTATATTATATATATAGGTATAATATATATACATAATATAATGTGCAGCTAATATTATTCACGAAAGTACAATTTCATATGCTGAGAACGTGTTCGTGATACAGCACATATATTATACATGTTTCAAATATGTTAGCATTCACATCGCAAATGTTTTACACTTGTTCTTACTTTTCTGAGGATAGATGTACAGTATGAATCTGCATACACAGGTAGGTCGTAGTCATAATTTTACTTGAGATACGAATCATGTACATGGGGGTTTATTATCGATTGGCATTCACTTCACGATCAGTTCACTTCAGGAAAAAACTGAATTTGGAAACACAGAATAGTAAACAAGGGTAATTTGCATGATTCTATAAATTTAAGATAAATTCTCATTAGAAAACTAGGTAATGCACACCGCAACTAGTAAATTTACAAATTATACACCATGAGGACACTACTGGACTGATATACCTAAATAAAGTTGAATTATTTGGCATCCGATTGAAGAATATCTTTCATGTTTTTTAAATGTGGTCCCTTGAGATTGCAACACTGTTGAGAATATTTTGCTACGGTTTCGAAAAGCTTTTATTCAAGCAGATCGCTCCGTAACTTATTGCGCAACGCTTAGCGAAGTCCGGTTCTTGGAATGACGAATATTTTTTCATAAATGGTGTTTCCAATGGACGATAGAAGCAGACCATTGAGCTTTATGGGCTCAACTTCACGGACATTCGTGTGCACAACCCGGTGAATAGTGAACGGTATTCCTAGCGGTTAATTCGCCACTTGTTCCAGAATTGGGCGATGTATTTCCGGGATTTCGAATTAGTAACTAACGGGTGATTGAAAGATTCCAGTGTTCAGTCACCCAAACATTTTAAAGTGGTCAATAAATTACGGATCATAAATTTGATTGGGGTAGAATCTGTGATTTATTTTGGCTCAACCGCTTACTTTTAGCTGTCGTTCGGCCAACAGGTAACACAGCTAAAGAAGCATTGGACACGCGAAGC
>UZAN01040462.1:2564-17970 GCA_900618425.1 Echinostoma caproni | reverse complement strand
GAAGCATTGGACACGCGAAGCAATAGTACAGTAAATGCAGACAGACATTCTATCGATTGTCACGTACGGCCATAGATAACTTCATCACGCAAACTTGTTATACATGACATAAAATTTTCATGCTTGTAGATCAATAAACCTCAGCTCAAACTGTGCGAACCGTTTTCATTAAATCAAATAGGGAATATATATATATACTTTACAATTAGGAAGTGATTAGGGCATAGAGATATCACTGTCGTTTCACATTTAATCTAGGTGGTTGAAATGAGGACGCTAGGTGGTTGAAATGAGGACGCGGGCCGGTAGACGATCTATCAAGAATAATTTTCAAACTGTTGCAGGGGCGCGACTCTTGTAATAGGTGTCCATCAGGTTTTCCATAAATTAGAATTTACCTGGAAACAAAAAAGCATCCGTTGGTGGAAAACCGTTTAACTCTGATGATTTTCGGAATTTCTATGCATAGATGGAATGCATGCCTCGGTAAAGTTACCCATCCCAACAATGTTCGTTCACTCACCACATCGAAAACTGTCTTCAGGGCATGTGTCCCTGGACAAACCAAAAAGAAAATATTTATCTTTCAACTATAACCGAATTGTGGCGAATTCCATTCAGTTACGCGGAAAATATCGATTGTCAAATAAGGCCACTACTGTGGAGAAGAAACCGGCTTACATATTGCTACTTTTCAAGGGCGACGCAACTGCCGATATAGTGACATAAAAGCTGAGTACAACTGTAGAAAAAGCATTCCCCGAAGAAAAACTTCGTACTGTGTTCATCTCCAGGCCACTCCTGTGCTTTCAATCCAAAGATAAATCGCCTGTTTCCATCGTCTCTTTCTGTGTAGTTATTTACCTATTCCTGTGGGACAATGCACATTGGTCGCAGGAGCAGACGTTCATCTGAGCGAGTTCGTGAGCATCACCCGGCCTGGTTGAACAGTGGAGTAATCAGGACCATTAACAGCTCAATCGTTTCACACCTAGTGGAATCAAACCACGTAATTAATGTGGCCGAGGCGTTTCGACCCCTCAACTTAATTCGCACTCGCCGATCTAAGAAGATTAGGAGTAGCATTTTGGCCACAGCAGAAGCGATCGAAATCCATTTACATAATCTCACCATCTGCTTTTTCCAAAACCACGGTCTTCCGGGGTCAACACTACACACGACACAGCCATACCTCTACCCACCGCTAATGACCCCAACCAGTGCGCATGTGCCAGGACCAATGTGTGAGCAACATTCCGCTACAGAACTGGAATGTTGATTATTTCTTTTACAATTTGTCATGACTTCTTCCCCCTTCTAAACAGTTTGATATGAATTGTGATGTATTATTATAATCACCGCAAACGAACTTTTTCACTAACGTGTTTTCTTACAATGGGCAATGATAGTATATTCCAACAATTATATCGGCGGGCACAAAGCGACAGAATAGAAGAGTGAGAGTGTAGGGGGCGTTCTTTAGGCGTTTTCAGCTTCTTTTGTCTAATCGGGAGTGCGAATCTATTTGCAGAACTGAGGGCCTAACCCCAACCGTCAAGCGCAGGCATTACTCACTGACACAGTGTTCTAACCAGCTGCTCAATGGTCGTGTATCAAGCAAGCATGCTCGCTCTATATCTGTTAGGTTCTTGGTTAGATCGTTATTCTTTCACTGTATATTAGCACGGTTGCCTAGTTAATTACCTTCCGACCAATTCACTGTTCTCGTTAAAATTTAAGAAGTGCTTCATATTTTTCTTCGATTTAATTGTATATTCTGAAATATAGAGCTATTAAACCTGTTATTAATTGAAAAGAAACAAGTTGTGCTTCGTCGTTTAATGTCATCGTAGAATGGTTTGATAAACCTCCTCAAGATTAAATGGACGTGGGTTTCGGGTTCTTGTTCTAGGTGGGTTGAATTATTCGCATCCAAAGAGGTCAAATTTACCGGATTGACGTTAAGACCATTATACACACACGGGAAGAAATGGTTGAGAATAAAAGCCGTTGCTGAGAAGTTAAACCGAAACATTCTGATCCAAGTGATCGGTAAATCTTTGTTTTCTGAATCCCACATCAATGTGTTATGATTTATTATACTGAGTAGTCATGCTAATGCTGTGCAATGTCTTTGCACCGGATAAAACAGCAGAACGAATAAACAAATCCAATTTCGCTCTCTATTTAGCATTACAACACTCATGTCTACTTTATCTCGATCTCATGAACTTGCCCGTGACCTAAAATGAACACATCCGAAGGCGAACTTTTTGAGCGAAGTGAGTTGTCAACTGCTTTTGAAGCTATCTAAATTATGGGATTGTAATGTACCCCAAGCCCCTAAATACGATTAATCGTATGGTGCAACTTACGCAGATTAACCAACACCACTGCGCTTTAGATGCGTCTATCATGGTGGTATTGGGTAGAATTATTGCGAATTGAGGTCCTTTTACAATGCAGGTTGGTCACCCTAGCTCATGGGACACAGCACAGCATCAAGTTAAGCCAACTCAAGAAGCGGCTTAGTGTTCCAATTTAGGTTATAATGGTTCGTTCTGAAAAGAATTCATTCATCTTTTGTTTTTCTTTCAGTTTTCTTTTGGGTCTTGCTAGATGTGTTCATTTACGCCCTTATGATACTTAACCAGTGTAGTAGTGTAACGATTTCAACATAATCATAAAAGTTCTACGTGGTTTATTTCAGAATAAGTTGTATGCCTAATTTTATGTATTGAATTAGCATATCGCGGTGCAGTCAAACAGGGGAGATATGTTTGCTCAAAAGTGCCTGGTGCTCGGTCATCACCGGCGCTACATACATCGCAGTGTGCTCTTGATTTGTTCGTCCGAACTGGTTAGCGGTTCTCCGAGGCCGGATTGAGCTAAACTTTGGAATGCCCATGGACAGCGGTTTGCTTTCTGGTGCTCTATAGTGTGCTATAACATCCAACGGTCAGGTGAATCGAAACCCGGGAAGCCTCTGTCACGACGTACATCAATGAAAGCTAACAGATTGACATAGAATCACATTGAATTCGGGTCATAATCCTATGTGGAGGTATGAAATGTTTAACTTGACCACTGAATAAATCAACGAGATATTTCAGACCCCGAATAGTTCAATACGTGAGTTTGGTTTACGAATAACCCTTAAGAAGGATCAGAAGGAAAGTAATCAAACAATCTCGTCTTTGAAACCCCTAAATAAAACAAAAATGATTAAGAAGCTGGTAGGCAAGCTATTTTTTGAACATGACTCCCGTGACTCAGTACAATAAGGTTGACACAAATGTAAATCCAAGCGCATGACTTCCCTCAAACTAGTGCACTCAAGATTGAGTTGTATTAGATACTCAACTAATGGCAATTTTGAACATTTGGCTGCATTTAGGGAACAGATAAAAAATAGTATATGCATAATCTGGATGCGTTGGCGAGGTGGTTACCCGAGTAGGATGCGCTTCGCAAAACATCCTGTTACAACCGGTTTCCCCAAATAATATAACTGATAAAATGCTGATATGGATAAGCTCAGATGAAAGTCGCTATACTTATACTACCCTCTAGGAAACGTGAACTATTTGCTATATTTTACAGTTATGAAAACAGACTTAAGACAAGACGTTTCGTCGATTGACGGTAGTGACATAAATATGGAATTGCGGAGAACCACTGACAGTATGTTTTGTGAATCGTGTTGGGTGTATTTCATTGTGCCCCTTATTCACACCCAAAAAACAATCATGAGTGTACCAGATAATTTAATGATGATGGAGAAGTGAGATATGTAGATGCAGATGGGGTCTAACTCATTCATAAACAAATGTTGACTAATTACTTTAGATCAGTTAATTTCCCGGCGAGAACAGTGAAGAAAAAATATAATGAGATGGTTATTTTTGCCTTACTTTCTAGGCTGTGCACGTTTGGTGTGTGAATAGGGCTGATGCATAGTTCTTTCAGCACAAATAATTTTGAACGAGTAGGAAGGGGATTTGAAGGTACAGCAGGACTAGCTGATTAACTAACCATCAATTAGATTAAAATAAATAGTCAAAGTTTGGAAAGTAAACGGTGCTGGAGAGAGAGTGGGAATACTTACGGCTATTTACTCACAAAACGTATGGTTCCTCGAATAAATCTCTGGAAAATGTTCGTGCCTAAAGGCGGAAGATAGAAACAAAATTCACCCCGGGCCCACCAAAAATGTCACTGATATACCTGTGCGAACAAACAGTTTTCCTAATACAACATCATCTGTCTTAATTCAATCAGCATCGCTTGACTGTTTTACTTGGCCACCACCCCAGTCTAGGATGGTGACTTCATCGCACTCGTAAGTCATGGTAGTGGCTTCATTCGATAGTCGACATTTTACTCTGACCAGCTAATTATTTGATGCTTCTCCATCCAAATAGAAATTCCAGCTTCCCACGTTTGTGTTTATGCACTCGTCAGATCTGATTGTGAGATGTAGCTTTAGTGCAATCTGGGATACTAATTCGAATTTGAACTAACCAGGAATAAAACAATCACTATCCACACCACACTGAAATCTTTCAACCAAGCGGTCTTCCTGTACATAAAACTCCCGGCACATCGGTCGAATGTGGATCAGAGAAAAATATCAACACTAATGCGGCTATCATCAATCATTTGGCAACAATGATTGCAACACTTTCGAAGGGAAGTGTTCACTTTTACTCTCTTACACTCCCGCAATGATGCTGTTTGCCATCAGTAGGTCATAAAAAGGAAATAGGATTTCGTTGGAATTCACCTGCAAATCGTGTTTGTTCAATTTTTCTTACTCGATTGCGAACTGAAACAAGTTGAAGGACACTTCTCAGGCCATCATGGGTACTTAAAACCGGTATAATACGTGTCATGGGATTTTTGTTTGCTCTTTTTATCTATTTATGGGTGCACCGCAATCAAAGTTTTCATTTGCGACTGTAAAAAACCAAGAAAATTAAGCTGAGAGCGCTGAAGCAGTCCATATTTTGCCTCACGTTTGTAGTAAACAACAGTATTTCGATCGTATTGGCAGTTACAAAAGAATAACTTATAAATGTATCATCTGATTTGAAGCAACTGATCTCTCGTCTGATGCCCAGTGAAAATCGTTCGTTTCATACAACAACCCATGACCCAATAAATCAGACTGGAATTTGAAGCCAGAAAGCCGGTGAAGCATAGCTTAATTATTGATCATTCATGTATATTTTATCCAATTTTAAATCTTATTGGACTCGATACACGGAGTATTTCATTGTCGGAACAAGTGTATCCTACTTTTTTGCAAACTTCAAAGATAATGGTTAAAACAGATATATGCATTTTCAGCGTTGATGTGGCAATTAGAAGATTACACGAGGGCTGATAAAGATAGACATATGAAAATACTTCGCAAAGTTTGATTGGCCAATGCTGCAAAATTATTGTGTGTATGGGTGTGAAGGAAGTAACCTAGAAACGTAACGAGAACAAAATGATTAGTTATAAACCAAATGTTTCCACTATTAAGCAACGCTTCTCATGAAACTGATATTCAGAAATAGTTTTTACCATAAGAAATATGAAATGTCAAAATTGGAAAATATTTTTTGATTTATATATAAAAATGATAACTGGTGGAAATCCGTTATAAAATCTGTTACCTGCGTCATGTGAGATACTGGTAAGACTGATAGTTTTAAAACTGTGCCTTAAATCCGCTCCGGATTCGCCTTCCCCGGAAACCACTCTGTACATAAAGTATCATGTCGCTGTCAGATTGACTGTAACTCATAGTTAATAAATTACAATCAAACCAGTAGCTGTGATTAAGATTGGACGCTGCAGTGAATTCAAAACATGTCAAATGCTTTCCTCTTATCAAGCTACTGGTTATATCTGCGCGTGAACCGCTTTGATGATTTAAAGCTTATCAAGCAATTGTAATATAATTACATTTAACTCTGAGGGCAGTAAATAACACTTTTGCAATCAAACATCATTAAATGATTACTAGCGAAAAGAGTAGCTCCATTTTTGAAGTCAGGAAAATCCACTGTTTCACATTACCATCTATTCGCACTTGGAAAACGTGTTACGTCAAATGATTTATAGCGTTCACTGCAAGAACAGTGAGTAGCCTTTGCGCTTCTGGGAATATTATTGAGATTATTATTGGATATACTGAGGCACTACCGAACTAACGTGTCAACTCAGAATTCGCTTTTTCTACAGCCAACCGTGTTTCAAAGCACTTACAATCCGGTTTTTCGTGAATAAAGGAAGATTTCAAAAATTAGGGATTCGAGCTTCTTCATTATACAGCTAGCTGATAATCTCCTATGCTCGAATTACTTTGTAGGCATTTTCTAATGATTACAATTTTCGTGAAATAGTATTTTCACACGTCGATCTAACGTGAATATGCGAATCAGTATACAACAATGCTAATTTGCGTTATATAATGCCTCTTGAATTTACATTTTGATGAGTTGAGACAACCGCTTTTGTGTTTCTCATTCCTACCATGTTCAAAAATATACTGTATGTTCTAGTATAAGCGATTCAGTTATTCATTAATCTATAATTTTTGTACTGAATTTCCTACGTATACCTACATTCAATAATTGCAATAAATGTACGGTTTTATGAGTTAACGCGTTGGAAACCATATTCACATGAAAATTTTTCGTTCATCGTCTCCGTAACTTAATGTGCAATGTCACGCAAAGGCCAACTCTGATTTAGAATGTTCAAATCAGTGCTTGCAATATTGCTTTCTTTATTGTTTATTGTTCATTTGTTTTCATTTTTTCATTTTCCTCCCGAATTTCATCAGATGAGACACGGAAAGATTAACATACATCATCGAGATAGCTTCACGTCATGATCTTTGTGTGCAACGAATGACACCGAACGATCCTATCAGTTCGATTCTTTCACACACCCTGGTCGATGACCATGTTACCTCGGAATGTGGATAGGGCGATTCGAGGCAAAGTCCACGACCAGTCCCAAGCTTGTTCAATGGTGGATTACACGGAACTTTGTGATGTTCATAATGCTAATCGTGACAGCACTCACTCCGACCGCTGACGCCACACAGACTATCCGATTCGAGATGGAAGAGGAACGACCCAACGGATATCTTGTGGGTCTACTCATCAAGCATCTCCCAGACGCTATTCTGACTGGCCCGGGTCAACTGACGTTCCGTACCATTCAGGATGGTCATGCGCATTTGTTTACACTCGGACCAACCGACGGACGAATTCAGGTTGCGCATCGGATAGACCGCGAGGAGCTATGCCCTGATTCCAACGAACCCCGGGACACACTACAAATCAAACCGGAATGTTTATTAACCTTTTCTGTCAATCTGTTAAGACTAAACACTGTCGGTACGGATATTGTTGATATACTACGGATCATAATCCTGTTGCATGATATTGACGACAATGTATGCTTTTTCACTCCGTCCCATCAACAACTGATAAAAATTCCGGAAAACATGCCTCCAAATATGCTTTCAAACATTCCACTTCATGCCCCATGTGACCTTGATACTGGGCCAGGTAATGGAATAGAACAATCATTCATTCGACTAATATTCCCTACTACTTTCACCTCAACTACTTCAGCATTTTCTTCCCCCAACTCGTTTGCATCTATGTCCTCTTTATCTGGAGCACTGAGTGAGAAACCGCCTTTTGTTTTGAATATGAACCGAACAGGACTGATTACAAAGCCATTCGCACTGTTTCTCGTTCCGCAACAGATGTTTGACTATGAGCAGACTAGTCATTATGAGCTCCTTGTTGAAGCAAGCGGAGCTAATCGTTCTGAACAACGAAGTTGCAGACTAAAAATTACAGTTCAAATTGTAGATCAAAACGATTTTGCCCCACGATTCATACAAAATCACTCTGTAATCAAAATTCCTGAAACGGCCAGTTTAAATGTGCCAATCTACACACTATCCGCGGTCGACTCCGATCTTGGTCCCCTGTACAGTCAATTAATCTATGAATTTGATGTTCATGCCACGCCAGCCGTCAAAGCTCGATTTCGTATCGATCATCGAAATGGATCAATATTCTTACTTGCTCCCCTCGACTATCGGAAGCAAGCGTTCTATGACATTCCACTAGTAGTTCGCAACCCCCTACCTCAAGAGAATACCGAGTCACCATCCAGGTTAAGTGAAATCTTACAAACAGCAAATGAGGCACGGTTTATGGATCGAGCATTGTTACAGGTACAGGTACTGGACGTGAATGATCAACCCCCAATGATCTCAGTATTCACACCGGACGGTGGAGACAGCATAAGCCTGCGTGAACATACCAAAGACATTCCACTCGACATTGCTGTCGTTACAGTAGTGGACGAGGACACGGACACAGGAAACGCTATCAATTGTAGTCTGGATGACTCTGTGCTCGGACAATTCCGGTTAACACCAATCAGTCCGGTAGGTAAACAGCAAAGTTTTCACAATAAGAAAAGGGATGATACACCGTTGGAAGTGATCTATAAACTCTCAGCTCTGGCCTCCTTTGACAGAGAGGTGACCAGCTATGTGGATGTGAAAATTCGATGTCAAGATGAAGGCTCACCTCCGCTTCGAGCAGAACACATCGTTCATGTACGCGTGGACGACATAAACGATCACCCACCCGTGCTCAATCAAACCAAACTCCGACTCACCGTAACAGAGGATAGTGACCCCAGCAGAAAACATATCGGTTACGCAGTTGGGCGAATTGTGGCTACGGATCCGGATATCGGAGTCAACAGTCGGCTCACATATGAGCTAGTTAGTCGTGACGATAATGCAGATTATTTTGTTGTTGATAACGAGACTGGAATGATCAGATCACGTGGGAATTTGGATCGTGAGAGACAGAACCACTTTCAGTTGGAGATCAAGGTGACGGATGGAGGAACACCGAAGCTTACAACATTCGGAATTGTTGATGTGCAAATATTGGACTACAATGATGAGGCACCGATATTTGAAAAACAGGCTTATGAGTTCCGAATAACGGAGAATAATGGGCTTGGAGAATTGGTTGGCAATCTGCGTGCATCAGACAAGGATGAAGGCACAAATGCCATCATACATTTTCATATGGAACCGCTGACCAAAATAGGGGACAGATATCGGCACACATCACTCACATCAAGCGCATATTTTGAAGAAGCCGCCAAACTACCTTTTGATCTGGTCAGTTACTACGATACCGTTCATGGTACTTATGAAATTCGAATATATGCTAGACAGGCTCTGGACCGCGAAACAGTCAATCCTTCGGATGATGAAACTTCTGATCCTTTACTCATGCGATATGATCACAAAGTTGGAATGAGCAACACGAACGTTAATAACGGATTAAAAGCTAACCCAAGTTACAAATTTTGGGTTGTTGGTGAAGATGCAGGAACACCGAAACGACGTGGGCAGTCTCTGGTTCAAGTGTTTATCGACGATATGAATGACGAGCTTCCAAGATTTCTGAGCCCGGACACGAATGATTCGTTGATTAGTATTTCGTACTTGGAAAAAACGGGGCACATGATCCGCCAAGTAAGTCATACATATATCCGAGGTTTTATTCTTCCCAATGATTCAAATTTTAAAATATGTTGGTTCTCTTAAATAAGCAACGAATAGACAATTTACCTAGTTTTAGGAACGTACCACGGTAAGACTATTCGGAAACAATTATATACTCAGTATATAGTCAAATATATGATGTTTATAGAATGAATACTAAATTCTTAAGAAGTTACAAAACACAATAATTACCGCCTCTATCCCGTCAGAATAGTCTTTCGATATTTGTATAAAGTGTGTTCTTGTTGTTTAGAGCTCCACAGAGGTTGAACACAAACCTCGAAAATGTTTTGTCCTAGTCACCAAGGTTAAAATCAAAAGCTGCACAACACAATTTTTGAGAAAGCTATCTTTTTATATTAGACGATTTGATATGAATGCGCTTATCTGCGTAAGGCAACCGATTTTTGAGTCGTTTTGTTTTCAAACTTTCGCACTGAGGACTTCGTTTATCTACATCCCAGTTTGAAGTTGAGTAACAATGGGATATGGGGTTAGCAAATATCATAAAAGGTTTTTGTTCTCAACACATACTGGCTGAACGACACCAATAGCTGTTCTACGCTGTGCACGCGCTTTTGCCGTACGTTCAATATAATGTCTGTTACGCGTCATCTACACGTCAGGCAGTATGACAGAACTAGAAAAATTGTCAAGTTAATTGGTCGTTTGGTTTCTGTCCCCAGATCGGTGGTAACTGAAATGTAACTGGTATGTATGAGTTTTACAGTGTTTCTAACTTGTTTGATGGTTACGAAACCATGGAGTTATGAGATAGACTCAATCGTGTTTGGTTAAATTGTCATTGCCGAGCTATGTGTGCTACCTTATTTCCCATATAACTTTACAACCGCTTGTCCACATAAGCAAAAGGAAACCTTACGAGTAAATATATTATTATTTCCAACCAAAATTAGGTAATGAACGAAATAGATCATAAACAGTTCCTACCAGTTGGAACTTGAGCAAAATATACAGCTGATGATACATAGCGCGCGAACTCAAAAGCAATGCCAATCTTCTTTAAGAATGAACGGGATTTCTTGAGCATCAGTTCTATCACGCATTTGTTACAAACGCAAGCATTATCGTGGCGGCATGGTTAGTTAGAAACCAGTGACAAAATAAACTCTGACAATAGACCACAGCATTAATCCGTAAGGAGAATGACTTTGGGATTTGTACTTACCCAGATAGGAGGGGGAAATACTTGTTAGAATTTGTGAAAATTCATTCGACACAGTTTCTACCATCGGTGTTTAGCTTAAACGGACTCATATTGATTGACCGCTCCATGAATCCATGAAAACATGAAACATAATCAACTTCTGAATGGATTGGCCTCCATCTCTGAAGTTTCTATTTCACTGAATCAGATTCGATCTTACAAATAAAATAGTGCAAACAGACCCCTTTCGCTCAAAAAAGCCCTTGTGCAAAGCGTTTAGACTGGAAAACGAAATGGTGCTTTTTGGGTCAAAGTCATTGGCTTTGGAAAACTCCTGCTGAATATTTGTCAGTTCAGATTATAGTGCGACATCAATAACGATAGGTTGAAGATTTTTTTAATAGTACGGTGGAGCAAAAGTCGAACACCAAGTTGTTTAAGCAAAAAACGCTCTTTACAACTGAGCTAACAGTATTCAGCTAGAAGCAAAATTCTTCCCGGTTCTTTGATTTGGGCATCTAAACGATGGGTTATCCAAGGTTGTTGTTCGTAGCAAAAAGGGTTTAAATCACACATAAATCCACAGATGAAATCTGCTTAACCTGAATTCTGTGCGAGCATTGGGCGGAACGGGCCACAAATTTTCACATTTGCCGGAAATGGAATCATCTCGGATGACTCACCTTTTGTTCGCTTTATGTCAATTCAAAGCGTATGAAGTACATAGATCGTCAGACATACGGTTGACCTGTGTGAAGTTGTTAAAGGTCAGATCGGATAGCTTTAATAATTGAGATATCAATTAGGATGCAGTTATTGTGCTTGTGTGCAAACGAAGGGTAAGCAAAACACTTTCGGATACGAAGTACACTTACGAGATACAGGTGACCGGGAAAAGGGAAACTTGAACTGTTGTGAACATTGTCCAGTGAGTGTAACTCACAAAACCAAAGACCAACAGCCGAGCACAGCTCACAGTTCTAAAGGGTCGCTATACTCTGACTGTAAGGATGGAACCCAGTCGATGTCACCGACTATAAATGAGGTTCAAAGCAGCCGAGTGTTGGTCGTTTGTGAGCTGCCTTTGGTCATGGCGCCCCTTCCAGAAGCACCGTATTTGAGTGGTTTACAGAATTCAGGCGTGGCAGGCGTGGGCTCTGATACGAGTCACCACCAGCTGCAGTAGAGGCCTTTATTGAATTGGTCGAAGTGTTACCCGCCTCGGCGTGGTCAAACTGTCTGGCCAAACGGTTTTTGCGCACAGAACTGTGCACGAACACTGGTGAATAATGCTTCGAGAAAACAAAGTGCTCAATTTGTGTAACAAATAAAACCCTTTGTTAATCCGGAAATGTTTTGCTTAGACCTCGTAAAAGTGCCGGTTATTTTTTTACAGCGTATGTGCCCCGCAAATCGAACCTATGATGTTGGCTTAAGTTTTTCCTAGAAGCAATTTGCAAGAAGGCTGAATTGCTGTCATCAATGCGTCGTATTTTTGACAAATTGTTCACATAACTTCTCCAGAACTCGGTTCCCTCAGTGTGGCTCACCGGAATGTTTCATCTTTAGCACAGATTTCTGCGCTTCTTCCCTAACTGTACTAGTACAAGTTCAAACAACTAAATTTATTCAGGATTCTTGTATTAAAAGCCCAATCAGGCATGTGTTTGAACTCAAATTATGGTCAAGTGAAAAATAAGCGTATTTGTCTTCTCATTTCAACATCGCTTTTGGTTTGTCATGTGCGAAAATGAAAAAGGCACTTATTTTTTTAATCGGTTTTCTTAAAACGGTAAATTTTCCTTTGGAATACATTCATATATTTGGTTTGCCCATTAGATCCCAACCGCTTAGTCAATGGAAATTGACCGAACCGGTAGTATTCTTGGGACATTTGACAAAATATAGTGATTAATGCCTGATTCAAAATGTCGTTCTTTGAAGACAGCAGAGATCCCATTTTGGGGCAATCTAATCAACATAAAGATTGTGAAGAACCTTGTTATTCAGTCGTAGTAAGCAGCTGAATTTTCATTTTGTGGAAGGCTGCAACCAAACGTCAAACCACTATCGCTTGAAACGACGTATTGCCTTTTTTTCGTTATTTAACACTTTATAGAATAAACGGCACAGTAAATAGTGTTCCTTGGAGTGACGGCCAGCCAAACTGGCAGGAATTTCTTACTTCTATGTTTAAAGTGCTGGACACTCCTAAATAAATGGGTTGCTGAATATGAGAAAAAAACGTTTTCATTATTGTGAGGCTGGATATGTAATCCTTATGATTCAATGAGCTTTTATTCGTTAATAGAAATTGGTTTCTGATAATATCTCTTCAGTCTTACGCATTGCCATAATATCAAACCGATGCACATTGGAAAAACACTTTCCGTTTTTCATAACAACTGGTTAAAATTCAGACAACTTTATGAAAGGTTAAAAGATACCCAAGGCAGGACTTCGAGGATGCGTTTACTAACGAATCCAAGAATAGTAATTGAATGCTGGCATAGGCGTATATCTATGGAAGGTTGACATTTGGTTGAATATTTTATGCTGAAACCTTGTTGGAGACGGATAATCCTACCATTTGTTTAAACAAAGCACTGCTCAGGATTTTTGTATTGAACAAATGTTAAAAAATGAACAAGAAAACGGATTTCATCAAACTGATAAATCAGCGAATGTAAGCCAAAAATGTGTATAGTAAAAACTAATATAATAATAATTTTTCGGATGCATAATAAGATACATATATTTGCATTATCTTTCATCATTTATGATATATACTGTTGATCATATATTTTTGTGCACCGGTCAGTCATTGGTATTGATACCGTGCGAAGTTTGATTTAAGCCGCCAAGTGTTCCGCCGAACTAAATGTTCGTGGTTCGACCATCACATGGGATAAGTGTACAGTAAACTTTTTGCTCATAGCAGATATTTAAAGCAACCATGGGGGATTCTGAATAAACAATCCAAATTGGGATTTTTCGTGATACGTGCAAATTTATTTGTGACACTTATCTCATCAAGGGATTTGTTACAACAGCCGTTTTCATGATTGAATATCAAATGTGACATACCTGCCTTCTACATAGAAAGGACTTGCAAGTTCNTGCAAGTTCATCAAGCTATTACGAAAGCACTTCGATCTCCTGTTCCCAAGAAAGTAGAAAAAAACTCGTGTTCCTCAAAAGTTTGCATTCTATTGGAACAGACAATGTTCAGAATTTCAGACATGAAAACGTTTGAGTTAATTAAGCGAACAATATTTCTTAGTTTTGTGGGGAAAATGATTCATTTATGTCCCAACTAGTTGAGGTACAGGTGCAAGTTTTATATAAAAGTATGCCGGTGCAAGTGTATATGTTATCACTAAACCCGGATTAGAAACTTCTTATCATGATTCACAGCGGAAGAAATACAATAAACGGGTAAATAATGACTGATGCAATCCACTATCTCATCCATACACGTAACATTCCAATTTCTCAAANAAGACTGTTAAAGGTTAAGAAGAGAGCGGTGTAAAAGACAAATCCTGTCTTTGATGGCCCGTTTGATCGAGCAGTGGAGTCGCAGAAGATTCTGATAAATACTTGACTGCAAAACTTGAAGTCAATTCAAATCAATACTGTGTTGATCAAACTGAGTATTGAGTAAAGAGATCGGGTTTTGTGCAATTCAGAGCACATGTTTTCATTGGACAAACAAAATTACCCGGTTTTTTTATCACGATCCGATCCGCCCTTGTTGATATGACGGTAAACCAGAAGACAGCAAACTTGTTGTTTTTTGCATGTGATGCATGGGGTCTAAACATGTTTTAAAAAAACGAATGCACAACGTTCACTATTAAAAGTTTCAAACTAGCTAGAAACTAGGTTAAATTTTGCTCAAGATGCTAATCTTTAGTACGAAAAATTAATTGGAAAACTCTGCACCATTGCTATGTCAAACAGCGCGTGATCCCAGGGACTATCTGAATACATTGATTGTCTCTGAGAAATGTAATCTCGAAATTTATCATTAGTAGCAGAATGTAAATCTGTTTCAAACAGCTGTCCAGATGTCAAGTTGTATCGGTCACCATCAAACGTTGAAAACCCCATCATTAAACCAGCCACCTAACTTTGAACTTCTCTATGTACAGCATGGAAAACTGCTTTTTCTTTCCTGATGTTTCTATAATAAACTTGTGTTTCATAAATAAATATGATATATTGAAAGATTTTACAAAGTACAAAAGGAATAACCAACTAGCTTGATAAATTGAGTTTTGCATTCTGAAGTATGTATTTAAGTGTCGAAGACCCCCATTTTGGCCACTTTCCCCTTTACAAGGTGTTCCCAAAACTAAGCATACAGTAAAGTAATAAGAATATTCAGAACTCAAGTCCAAAGGACAGCAATTGTTTTCCAATGATTCATAACCGTGCCTGTACAGATCATATAAGGGTTTGTTATTAGTGGTGATACATTTTCATGCTGGGTCGAAAGGTCATTTGGGATGGGGAGAGGCGAGGGGTGGGGTAAGCCCTATGTCTCTGTGTTCGGGTGAGACTAATTGTGATTGGAGTGTTGGTGGTGCTTGTGATGTTGATGATTAATC
>UZAN01040461.1:62194-78219 GCA_900618425.1 Echinostoma caproni | reverse complement strand
GATTGCACCCATCCTCTACACACTGACTTGTGTGCATGCAAATCCCACCCCTGCACCCGTCCCAAGTACCAAAGTATCCCGTCTCGCATATCCGTATACAGAAACTCTTTGGTACCCTATCTTGCCCAGATACTGACCGACAAGGAAAGTGTTCGCTCTGAGCTTTCTAATGCATTTGGTAATTAACTCACACCTTTGTATGTTTTCACATCCCACTTTTTCCCCCTGTTTTTACCAGAATTGTAACGGTGGTCTATTTTTTGGCTGAAAGCTTGTATATATAACTCGCTAAAGCTGGAATACAATACAATACAATGTTTATTAGGGTGCGCGAACGACACCGTCTAGTATTAGTTTCAAGGAGATTTCTGAAATCTCCAAATGATTCCATCTCCATAATTTCAGTTTATCTATAGTATATACTTTCGAGATAGACAACCGCCTCCAATTCTGATGAATCAGACCAATCTTTTTCGTATCGATTTGCCTATATTAGGTAGAATATCCATAACGCATTGGCTCGATTACATGGGCGATGGTTCACCCCTCCAAATGTCAATATGTAAGTAGCCAGATTAACTAAAGATAATAATAATTATAATAATTTCGTCAATCAGGTCGCATTGATCTTTAAACAGAGCGATTATTCCTTCACAGGCTCTAAAAAGAATCATTTTACCGCTCTTCGGTTCAGATGAGCATCACGTTCAGATGGGCGGAACTTGTAGCTCCGGTACCCGTGTCTCCTCAAGATTATCCGAACAGACCGCGTTTAGATTTGCAGTATGCTGGCGGTTGTTCGAGCAGAAGTCCCCATTTCTCAGTGCAACAGACTTTACAAAGCTGAAAGTAGTGGTTGTTATTAGACTTCCGGTCGGCTTACTTAGATGAACGCTACCTTGTAATGTTAACGCGGGAACGGAAATTCCTCGTCGGTTTCGAACACCTGCGATGAAATTCGTCGCAAGCTTTCTGTATGTTGTGTCCTCCTGTTCTCATCAAAGCCCATGTCAAAGAAGGAGCAAACCATGTGGGGAGCGATGCACGTGAACGACTACTAACCGTCGCATCAGCCATCGTTTATTCTCCGTTGAGTTGAATGCACATTGACCAGCGTAACAGTCCACCCGATTAGGTGTCCTAACGGTATACACCAACATCATCCCCATTGTGATAACCTCCAGGACGGAGTTGATGGTCCTCACATGTGATTTCGTTCATCATGTTTTAGTACACCGAGTTTTGACAACAATGGCCCTAAAAATGAATTGGCCTCAATCGTCTTCTCTTGGAAACCTCATTCCAAAACAAATTTCGGTCAGTAACAGACTGACACCTTACTTTTATTAGTCCATTCCTTTGGTGTTTGAACCTCGGCTAGACAGGTAGACAGAACGAGTATGAGGTTGATGAGTATCATGAGGATCTCAGCGAGATGGAACTCCCTGTCCATTTGTGGGTTGGACTCGTGTTTAAACTCCACAGATAGCAACCTGAACAATATTAGGATGAAGTCACCGCTTTTCCTATCACAAAGTCTGCTGGAAATATACTGAAGAAGACTGAAACAGTTCGTTCATATTTTATGTCGTTCAGCTACGATTTTGCGAATTGCATTTTTCATAGCTGAGAATAATTAATGAGATTTTCGTGATTTCAACTATGCTGTGATACGTTCAGTTTGAGGCCTGAATATTCAGTCCGAACGGTGTGAGTAATGAACAGTCGAAAATTGTTCTCACCTTTAGAGTTAAAAATTGGATAGCAAACACGTACACGAACAGGGAAAAAAGGGACAAATCGCTGTATTTCATTCCAAGCGTACAGATACAATTATCAACAAAAGAAGAGATCAGTTTTGGAGCTGAGTAACGATGATTGGCCCTGTACGAGGAGGTCAGAATGCGGTGTGTGGGGGTGGGGGCTAGAATAATGTGTGATCGTTCAATGGAGGTAGAAGTTGCAGTCGGGTCCTAAATGGACAGCGGGAAAAGTGGGGTATTCGCAGACACACACGCACACGCACACGCACACACACACACACACACACACATTATATATATATATATATATATATATATATATATATATATATATATAAAACGAAACAACTCTCACAAAGAACCATTCCAGTTGAACTGCCCAGTGAACAACATTGCTCGCACAGTTAAAACCTTTAATGGGAACAAATGATCCGGATGATTGGGCAAAAAGACTTGGAATGGGTAAGTTTTAGTCTTTTTGTTTTTGACTTATAACACAGCTCTATGAAGAACGTGTTACATCGCGTTACAAGTCCAGAGAACTTTGAAGGAGGAATCTCTCGCCCGGAAATTTTCTATTAACCCCTGGATTTTGTCTGATAAGCTAGGTATTATGTGATTACTTCAGTTTACCTATTTCCATCTGACGATACAACTAACACATTTTGATCAAGGGAAAAATAATTCCGGATAGGTCTAGCCGAGGTTTCGTTTACCACAATAGTGACCACAGTGAAGTTAAGTCGAAACAAAACTCAGAAAATATGGAAGTTCACAATCGAAAACTGGTGGAAGTCCTCACGACAAGAGAAAAGAACCACTGTCGAACTTCAAGAATGTCACTTTCCGGAGGGGATGACAACGAGGAGCTGTTGTACACCAATGACCCCAACCCAGGTAAAATACACCAGTTCAAGATTAGGAATAAGACACTTTACTTTATTACGGTCTTCATCAGGTATGTACACAAAGATGCATATCGACGGATAAGGGTCAGTTCTACAATGTGTATAAGAATAAGGTTCACTTGTACAAAAAACGGTCCTAGACGGGACAAATTCAGCGTTCTCGGGCTTTGAGTAACAATGTGAGAAGGAAATAGTCCACAGCAACCAATGGATCCGGTCGAGTCTTGGTTGGATATAGATGCCAATCCAATTCATAACTGCGAGTATATAAACACAGAAAAAGGCAAATCAGTGTTAAATCAGGTGAGGTACCATTATTTTTGAGCAAAGCAGAACAACTTTCAAAAGGATTTGTTTGGCGCAGATCTCTATGGACATATTCAGGGGTTCGAAATAGGATGAACTCAAAACAAGGATAAAATTTCTGGCGGATATAGTGGTAGGAGATTGCAGGATGCTGATCGTTATTGTTGCTCGTCAGTGTTTCACTTAATAACCTATGTTAATGGATCAAGGCATAAGATCAATGCACTCCGGATGAACTCCGATTTCAAAATACTACATCGAGGGTTCAACATATCGCAAAATGTTAGCTGAGCCCAGTCATGTGATGATATTTCAAACGCACTATCGGAATTGCGTGGAGAATTTCGAAAATATCTCAATAAAAAATATCGACGCATGTGAAAGAACTGCTAATAAAATCTTGAGCGACGAAGAACGTTGCTTGCACAACGAAATTCCTAAATCCATGTCATCACCGCGTACTTGTTTTTATTATAAGCTCTTTCCTGCACGTAGCAGTACAAACGGAAACAGTATCCTACCTTATATTGCCCGTATTTTAGTGAACTGGACACCGATTATTGCAAGTCTGCGGAATCTTCACTTGATTTAATTCTCTTAAACCATTACTACGGTCTTATCGCCCCCAGCGTGCTATGGTTTTCTTCACTCCATCCACACTCCATTGCGGTTTTTCTCATGAAAATCGCTGGAAATTCACCCTTCGCGTGATCGAGGGACTCAACGCATTTTGCACCAGTCACCAAGCTCATATTAGTATGCGGTACCAGCATATATATAATGAATGATTTGCGAAAGATGGAAACATTCTGCGCTAAGTTCAAGTTAGTAACTTTGATGGTGGAACTTTCAGTAAACACACCCTTATCAGGACATCTATATGGGAACCTGCCACGTGCTTCGGCATAATCTTTTCCAGTTTTCCGAAATCAGGCAGGCAACGATGTGAGGCTTTCGTTTGTCTGGTCAAGATAGCAAACTATAATAACAAAATACATAAATACAAATCGTGATGCTTTAACAAGAGGAAGTAGAAAGGCCCAGAGTGTAGCAGAGTGGCGCAGTGGAAGCGTGCTGGGCCCATAACCCAGAGGTCCGTGGATCGAAACCACGCTCTGCTACTGATCATTTTTCACTTGTGGCACCCGAGCGGTTTTGTCCTGGGGCCTTGATGCGGATCGGAATCGGAACGTTTCAGTTGCCCTTATTACTCGGAACAAACCCAGATCACAGGCGGTCCACCTGGGTGTTAGTTTCGGCAAATCCGGCATTGAATTTTTTTTTGTATTAATGTAATATGTGTAACATGAAACAATATAACAATAAATGTAATACGTATGGTAAGTGTTTATTGACTGGAATTCGCATATGCAAATTCAGTTCAATCAATGTTTACTTATAAACCCTGTGTTGTCGTTGTAAAAAACTGCATTCGTTTGTAAACATGACAAATACCTGTCTGTTTTGTATAATTCATTCTTTTTTCCCTGTGTGAGGTCCCTACCATCTAGCTAAGGTGTACGTGCAGATATTCAGAAACTTTTCCATACACCGTCATCCAACACTGAAATCAAGGCGAAATCAGTCCTCAATGAGTCACAAAGATATCACTCAGCACGAGAGGCAGTGAAAGAAGTATTCAGCGTCATTGAAAAAATTCAACTAGACAACTTTGCGAGTAGTTATGCGGTCGTAATCGTGTTACTTATGAGTAGCCAGCCAGAAACAGCTGGTTTTGGACAATGGGGAGAGAGGAAATTGCAAATCAAGCAAGTTGCTTGTGGAGCCGTTGAAATTTGAAATTTGTTATATCAAAGGTTTCAAATGACAATCCGTCGTGTATATGGCAAATGAAGCGTGAACTGAAAAACTCGGTAGCACTGGACAGCTGTTTCGACCTGGTTGGGTCTCATCAGCAGTGCGAATCCATCGATCCGACTGGGGAGCGAACCCGGGACTTCATGTCAGACGCAAGCGTGCTACCCACTACGCCACCGGGCAGCTGATCAGACCGTTTTTCATTTTCCATCAAAGGTTATTTGGGATAACCTAACTTATTTTGAATTGTGTATTTTGACTACTGACAAGTAGTGTACATATGCACACGATTATAATTCCGGTTTATGGATGAGGGTACATTAGGAGAATGCCATGCTTGGAGTTACGCAATTCGAAATCACCGAGTTTGTTAGTTTACTCACCCAGTCTCATGAAGGTATACTAGAATTATTTAATTCTCAACGCTTAGCTTTTAATTGATGCTCTAAGAACTGCAGCAGTAGTTGCTTCCTGGTTAAACTAAATTCATAAACTGTAGCGAGACTCAAGATATCAAAATATCAAATCACGAAATAAGCCCATTGATTAAGAACACAATGCAGACGAACATATGTTTTCGGTGAATTCCTCTTCAAGCCTTTACAATCACATTTATATGAAACAATTTTAATAGGATCAAAAAAAGTGGATGAGTCATGGGTTTGGTAATCAGACCGAGAGAACTCCAAGTTTGCACACTGTCGCAATGCTACGTCAAGGTCACATGGACAAATGATTTTCTCTTCCGTTGACCAGGGGAGTTTGGGAACTTGGATCAGTTTTCGTTGTGTGCACAGCTCAGGCTTCATGAATCGGATGCTAATCACCTCTGCGGTTGCAAACGTCCAAAACCGTATTGCTCTCGAGGGGTGTGGTGAGTCTAGATAAATGATTGTAAATGCCGAGCGCATGTCAACGAAGTGTCCCATCTCGATCAGATGAGCAACGATCGAGCTTGATACAGTTCCACTCCCACCCTGTGTGAGCCAGCGTGGACTATGTTCTTTAATCCATTGAGATCGACGGGTGAAATACAGATCAATAATCATTAGGCGTGTCAATACTGGTTAGATCAATAGCGAGGCCGACTAGTCGCCTGACACCCGATGCGAGCGAGCTGCGGTAGGATTTGAGCTCTCATCACAGCTGGTTAAGCTGAAAGGCGATCAGAGTTATGCCGCGAAGGCCGATTTGCAATTATCGTTGACACTGTATTGTGGGCACCCGTTGCCGATGGATTTCCTGCTGTTGATTACCACAGGCAGGGTAATCTGGCTTGTAGCAGATCGTGGTCCGTGTCCAGGAGAGTTGATCAGTGGGAGCAGTAGTCTTCAATGGATCCTCACCAGCGGTAACTGATGGCGATTTGAATTCAGCGACGTGAAGAGGTTGGTTGTTTCCATATAAGGCGATGTCGTTTCTTGTGAGAGCATTTGGTGCTTGACAGGAACAGTCTGTGGTCAACGGAATGTTAGAATAGGCGTTCTCCGTTGTCCGTTCGGTTGCCTGCGATTGCATGTGATCCGCAAAGAAGCCTTTTTCAGTCGCGGTAGCCCAGAACGACGAAGAGGTTTTCTTTGAGAACCCTGACCGGAGCTACCAACTCAAAAGTTTGACTCGGAAGGCAGCGGGAATTTACGGGTTATTCCTTCGAGACCCTAACCGGGGCCTCTGACTCAAAAGTCTAAATCACAAGACAGTGGTGCGCAGATCTAAAGCGGCAGCGAGAACGAAGCACCCGTGTGAGAACTTCTAGAGACCTGTTAAGCAGTAGGCTTTGTATTTCATACACCAGGACCAAATGATGTCAGGAGTGTATCGACAAAACCGATACGCCATTACAACATTCACAATCTTTCTGTTTCAGTTCCGTGTGTTGTTCGCTGATGCATCAACAGTCGGTTCGCTGATCGGGATTAGAAATAGCATGTGGCTCTCTTTTCATGCACTTATACTGAATGGACTCCACAACCAAATACTGAAGAAGCACAATTTGTGTTACCTCTGTTTCTACATAATTTCAAGACGGAGGGTAAACCTAACTCACAGGAGAGTCAGTCCGCAAACGGAAGAACCCATATTAGGGAAATCATACGGGCGAAAACCCCTATAATTGAAATTAAAACATTTTTCATGTAAGAGAATTCGTGGAGTACGAAAGATAACTCGCAGAGCCATAAAAAGAGAGGCGCTATAATTAACGTTCACAGAACGGGAGGGAAGTAGTATTGGGTTGCTGAAACAACAAACAAAGGAGGAATAAGTATGCAGTCGGAAAAGATCAAGCCACTAACCTTAGCAAGTTACGTAATTGTGAATGCAGCAGTGTTCCATGAGTCAACGAATTGACCTGTTCCCGGACGACTGCGGAATGTGAACGCGTGTTAAGTGAGCGTTCCTGAGTAGCACTCAAATGCAAATGCCGGCTACTACGTCCGGAGCTGCGTCGAGCCAAGCAGTCCGAAAGTTGTTCGCAAACAGGGATAAGTGAGCCCGTAGGAACCAAAACTGGCGGTATGGCTTCGCATAAAATTGATAAGACGCAGCACACTCGAGTGAACAGCTTTACACCCTGCGAATGACAGAAAATCGTCAGAAATATAAGTACATTGGAGAGCGCGGGAGGCAATGGTACGATTTGAATGGTGCAGTTAAACAAATGAACAAAATAGGACTACAATAAGGTGGGGTTTGGAGGACATGCAGAGGACCCCTGGACTTTGAGCAAACAGAGAATTTTGAGATAAACACTGCCGTAGCTATCACTAAACTAAATGATGCTGAGCATATGCTGCAAATACACACACTTAAGCAGACTACACACCAATAGAATCGTTTTGAAATCACAGGCTAAAAATGGCATTCAACTTTTGCTATGCTCTTGCATAGCAGCGTACAACATTAGGGTGTATCTTAGCCGTTGAAGCATACATTTCATACTTGCTATGGTTCTTCTATTATTTTTGTGGGGCTCTGAGACGCGGTTGTTCAGTACTATAGTACCAACAATTTTTACAGCCTGCATCAAGTTCACCACTTACCGTTTTTGTTGTTTTCAGTCACTCACTGCGTTTGATCGCTATTTTGATCAACTGTTTCTCCTTTTATTTGGCTTCCGAAAGCCTCAGTATGGTCGATGCATTGGGTTTTGGCTAGTCACCCCTCCCTTGCACCTGAAGAAACGTTCCTATATGGCCAAGCGTCTCAAATAGCCTCTGCTGAAGAAGACCTACTCATTGTCATCTCGTGGCGGTGTTTTCCCACCAAAGTGAGAGGACGGAAAGCCAATATCCGGGTTGGTGGTATTTCACCTAGGGGAATTGGCTAAAACCTCTGATTCCAAGCCAACCAAGAAGCGTACCAACCCCCTATACCTTTCTGGTCGTGGTAGTGGTTACCGGCTCCATTGGGCTCGGAAATGTATTGGTCACGTTGGACGTTTGACCCCATCGTCCGATGCACTGGACACCAATGGAATGAGGACTCTGAGCTCTGTTCTGTTGTCTTGTAGGTCTGGCTTTCTAGCCAGTTATCCCCCCTAATGGCGTCGGCTAGGGCGGAGCGCATCCATCAACAATTCGGTTGGCCGTCGCCATCATCACCACCACCATCTCCTGATGTAAGGACGGCTTGATCCGAACCCTTAATAGATAACTCAGGAGTTCTTCAATAAGCTGTGCTATTCTTATGCTTATTTTCCACTTATATTTGTGATATTCCTTGAGACTCATCTGGACGTATTTTGAAACATGCAGATGATGTGCTGTGTCAACCCAGTGCTCCCAACATCAATCCAAGCTCCTTCACTGACAATCTCGATCAAATTCAGTCATTATCCTCCTCCTCAGGGCTAGCCTTGAACCCCAGTAAATGTGTTGATCGTTTATATAGTTTTACTAGCATTCCTTATCCGACAGACCCCACAGTGATAAATAACAATCTTTTATCCAGGGTGAACTCTGTAAAATATCTTGGTTTAACCATAGATAACAATCTTCATTGGTCAACCCACATCCACAACTGCATTGGTAAACTGCGATGCCTTTCATTTCAAATATGAAAGCTCAGGCAGTTTCGTGCATCCCAGTCAGTTATTTCTACTCTTGTTCATCGGTGTGTTTTTCCCATCTTACTCTATTGTTCCCCAGTTATTTTTCCTGGTTTACTCAAACAGGACTTCAAAGTCTTACGCCGCGGTCTAACCATTATTAGTCGTGTCTCTTCTATTCCTGTGAATAAATTAGCTGTAAAGCTTTCCGAGTATCACGTAACTTCCTGTGTGAAATTTTCTGAGAGGATTCTCACAGACCCCGACCACCAGTGCGTGCAGAACTGACACTTTGTCGTTCCCATCATTCAACACGCTCCCCCTTCCGCCAAATTTCATCTCGAATTAACGCATACTGCAATTCACCCATACCGTATCTTGCTCGTTCACTCATAAACAGAGAGCGGACAATAAGTGAACTCTGTCTTAACCTTGGATTATGAAATGTCCCCATGCCTGTAAAAACTTTTCGCCCCGTTGATTATGTACATTGTGACGGTTAGCATGTATGATTTTTTAACTGAAATGTGAGCTACAGCGCTTGTAAAAGTTATGCACAATACAATTAATTTGCCATCATAAGCGGAGTTCGACAAGGGTGCCCGGCTTCACCCTTCCTCTTTAAGTTCGCAATAGACAAAATCATAAGCAGCGCTCTAGAAAACTGCAGAGCTTCTGCCAGGTGATCAACTCCGTGACTTGGAACATGCTGATGACATCGTAATACTCTGCGACTCCTCCCAAGACGCTCAAAACGTCATGTAAAAGTTAGCGTTGTCCGTCGCACAGTTTGGTATGAACTTTTCTTCATCGTAATTTAAGGTCTTACTGAAAGGCTGGCAAGAGGATACATGTATCCTCACGCTCACGAGAGACCAGTTGGAAATCGTCGGCCACTTTACTTATCTCGGGAGTTGCTTCAGCTCCAGAGCACTGATAGAAGAAATGTAAATGCGTATCCGCAAGGCTCGGGTGGATTTACCCAACCCAAATCATTTGTGGCGCCGAGGCGATCTCAGTCTCTCCTTGAAAGGCAGCGCCTACAATGCCACAATACACACGGTCTTACTTTATGGCTGCGAGAGTTGTCCTCTCCACACAAAAGATGTACGGAGATTAAGTGTCTTTAACCACCATTGCCTTCGTTGCATTGAGAGAATACGTTGGCAACAGCGAATCATCAACGATGAGGTTCATTGAAGAATCGTCGTCTCAAGTAATCTCACTCGTCCTCTGAATGTAATCATTTCACTCCAGAGACTTCTGTGGCTAGGACGTGTTGTAGATGCTGGCTCAACGACTGCCCCATCGTGTCATGGCTGCGCAAGCAGACAATAACTGGAAGCGGCGACAAGGTGGACAACGAATAACCTGGGCTAGAACGATGAAGGCGGTAACCTCAATACTGACAATGGTAGGACGCTCTAGGCTGGGGTCCCAAGGACAGCGAACATTTATGGCTTGGAACACTAGTAGACAGCTGATAACCGGTTGTGAGAATCTCATTCAATGATTTGTATTCAAATCCTTTTCGCATCTCTTTCTTTATATATTGTGACACACTTGCCGATTCTCTGTAATTGGTTCCGAGTTAAATATAATAGAATATATACCTAGTTTGCAGTTAAAACATCGCTGATGGGATAAACAAAGTCTTGTTTCTCGTTTTCTTTTCTGGTGCGAGGCTTGTTTGAAGCCTCATCACAACTACGACAAAAGATTATCATCAAGCTGAAATGATATGAGTGACGTTACCGGAAGCTTGAGCCAACTAAGACGAAGCCGGAGAGCTATAGATCCTCGCAATATTTCAGTGCAGCCCTTATACGACATGACCACCAAAATAACCAGAAATACAGCACTAGCGAATCGAGTTGTCAATGGTATGAACTGAACAGAAATATGTGGGAAACGTAAAGAAGATATATGATTCCCGATTTATTGGTTAGGATCAAATTAAATGCATTTAGAAGTGCAGTCCCGATGCGAATATCAATGAAAATGCCCTCCCACTGGACCTACTGGAGTCCCTGGCCGCGCGCGACAAGTGCGTAAAAGAATGCCCATTAAAGCCTCGACCATACTGGTTTGGATTGGTGCAGCACTTCGATTTGACTCAACTACGGATCCAACACTGCAGTCTCGTCTTCGCGTTGATGACTGAGCAACGCCCAGCTCCGAACATGTAGACTGGCCTCCACAAGCTCGAATTGGGTGGCGATTCAAACTCTCGGATCGGTCTAGCCGAGGAGGACAATCGAGTAGTGCGGGCGAGATCCATCGTCTGGGGTCCGCACCGTCCGGGTCTGCGGTGGGAACAGTCCACCAAAGGTGAACAGATTCGGCCAAAGGTCGGTGACGAGCGAGGTTGAGAAGTGTGCCTGCAACACTGAGCAAAATATCCTCGTGTGGAATTGAGCGGTTGCAACCTTGAATCAGATGCAAGAATATGAGATGCAAGCACGGATTTTCGGGAACCCCCACGACACCAAACTGCTTAGTGGGTATCCGATTGTGGCAACGATCAACACCGACGGTCCAATAGCAAACTTCCCCGGAAAGTCGAGTGCAAAGCTCTAAATAGAGAATGGAAGATGAAAAATGATGAGAACTCTCTCGAAAAAACGAACGGATGAAATAGAAAATCGCTAGAAGGGAATAAGAAATAACTCAATCAGCTGATTGGTATAACATTCCTGAAGGTGGAGATTCCAGCTTTACACAGTGTGGCATATAAACGACCATCGAACAGAATATTTTTGTTCCGCGTTCAAATGAAACCGGAAGGAATCGTGGTTCGAGCGACAGACAGAATATTACACGTTGGAATGGAATGTCTCCCGTTGGAGTTAGAATCATAGGGAAGTTCAAAATATTCCATTCAGCTTCACTAAGTGTAATACCATGGCTGATACTCTTTATAAAGTGGTCATCAGAACCGTGACCAGTCAAAAAACGTGAGAACATACAATAAGTAAGTTAGCAAGAGTTGGTATTTACCGATGCATGTACCAAAGGATGTGAAAAATACAATGTAATAGTAAGAGACAATCGTTCATTTCGATCCGCTCCATTAGATTCAAAACCTCAGTACACCCCTATACATATTGCCAACTAGTTTTCTACCGACTACATTGAAAGTGTTTTCTCCTCTGCCTTCAAAACAACCTGAGCCCAGCAAGGAAACTATAGACCCCGCAATTTTGATATACTTTCCTGATCCTTAGTGTTTAGAGGTTCCCCATTGGGATAGGATCAAGATAGCAAGCTGGCCACTCCGAAGTGAGGATGTTGCGAAAACGTAACCATGACGTGTGTTGTATGCATCACTGTGTTATCACGTTTAGAAGTAGCAAATTCACCATTCGGGATTGTCAACTGATTCAGAACAATTCTGAAAAACGCATTCCAGACCAATCGGTTATCGTTAGGTTGCCCATAAAAGATATTTTATTCTTTCCGATGGTTTTTAGTAAAATTAATTAGATTGAAGAACCTTTTGGTCAAAGAATATCACTTCCACTAACTGACACGTTCAACAAACGTGGCTTTCGGTTCACTGTAATCAATACCGATTCGAAAATAGGCATCTACCTCATCTTCTTGCACTGTTGTAAGAGGGTAGGTCGAAGTATCTGATGGATTCTCGTTGGGATTGTCAATTCGAACTCCGCTGAGCTGAGTTGGCACGGTGTTCTTTAGATGAAAACGTTAGAGTAGTAAAGTTCTTCTTTCAAATAATTACGAGATTTGGTGGTTATCGGGTAAAAGTGAACCGACGTTTTCATAACCCTCGTCGTATGCAAACGCAAAACTGTCTGAATGCGAGCACCTCTTTCTCCACGTGGGATAAGTTGAAAAACAACAAGAATGATTGGCGGATATCGGTCGACACGCGCATAAAATAGAACCAGGTGCAACGTACCCAAACATTTGATTGCATCGAAAACCTGTGAAACAGATCTCGAGTGTAGGATACATTCAATTGCACGGGACGCGCGTGAAGCCAAACATTGACCTGACAGAGCTGCTTGTGAGGCTTTGTGCAAGCGAGCTCGGATGTCGATGAGACGCTTAGCTATGATCGGGTCAACCCGCTCATGGGAGGCCTTAACAGGCGGCACAGTGCGACCTGTGCCAGCACCATCAGGTCGAACGGAATCACGTTTGATTGCGGCTAACTGAGTCAAACATCGCCGCGTTTGGAATCCACGCCAAGCCGCTTGAATGCGGGCAGCAGCACGAATCTGGAGCGCGCGTTGACGGGGAATGTGACATCGAACACGCCACCAATACTGAATGTGAATCGCAGCTTCAACACGTCGTCGGAGAGTGCGCCGCCAACAGCGCTGGAGTTGAATCACTGCCTGGAATCAATGTGGTCAGTGATAAAAATAGTGTTGAAAAATAAAAACTTGAGATGTTTAAAGCAATGACTGAAAGTGATTTAAGTTGCAAGCGAAAAAGGAAGCTGAGATGGAACTAGTAGTAAATACCGATATACTAAAAGAGCATCTATAATCGGAAACTCCTCAAATGATCACCGAAATTCGCGACAAGGTTCNGTTCATATCTTCGTTTGGGAGAACAGTGACAAGATCAAAACGACTGGACAGGGAGAGAGAGATTATACGGGCACAGCAGGTATTAGGACGTGACAACACATCGACACGGTGTGATGATGTCTTAGATAGAACTCTTGAAACTTTCAGTTTAGAGCTATATTATCGCCAAAACACGCATACAAGAGTTCATATCTCATTTACCACCATAAGTTCTTCGGATCCAACCACAGAATCACGCTTTACTATCCGTGTGTCAGACGATTCGACATCCGAGACTCGCTGTGTTCTGATGTTAGGATAGCGCTTGTTGACAAGATTGAGCGATCGCTTCTTGATTGGATTCCGGCTAGCAGCCAACTGAATCCTGTACATCTCGACGCCTAAGTACGGGTCAACAGCAACAGAACGAAACGTTGGTGCTGATACACTATGTGCATGCATAGACCGAATGAATGGAGAGTGCCTCAAATGACGGACGAATTCCAAAAGGACAATCCTCAACTACGCCTGAGAATTTGCCCAATAACGTGGTAGCCACTGGTGACTTCCATCCTCAAGTGGAATGATCAGATGAAAAAGAAAGCCTATTTGGCGGTCAACTTGCATTGCGAGCCAACCAGAGGGACAACAGAGAACGCCACCTGAAAAATTACAACGACATGTTCCTGTAAGGCGCTAACTCCTCACACAAGAATCTTTGGATCGGTCAATATTTGCATTAAGCTGAGATCCATTGGATGCCACAAATGATGAAAATGAAAGGTGGTGACATACGGGTTGGGAGAAGGAGGTTCATGGGTCATCTCTATGGTGTTCTGCCGACTTCAGCGTTTTGACGTCGTCATAGTATCAATATCAGACTAACTATCTAGGTCAACACGAGGCCACGGCTGGGCCCAGTTTTTCCCATATGCAGACAGTGATAGGTTTAACAGTTTCAGTTTGTATAACCATTAACCATGCACTTTAGTGCGCCGGTTTTGTTTGCTGTCTTTTGGCTGCCCATTTGGATGAAGAATGGGAGAACAAAGGAAATTTGAAAATAGAGTTGGGTATAAAACGGAGGATTTCATTAGATTAATGTTGAGATGCATGAACGCAAATGTAAACGACACTCAGCTGTATCACTCAGTGTCTTTAATCATGGGTTACGATCATCCCGAGGTTGCCAGCCAGGGGGCCTAACATGACCTATGTAACCCAGTCCCCTAGTTAGGGATTTCATACCCCCATGCCAAGTATTACCTTGACCATCCTTGACTTTTCTCCACCCGCTACAGGAATTGTATGTAACACTGTCTTGTAACCACAACACGAACCTATGGGACGAGAAAAGCATGGGCCTGCAAGTTACCTCCATAATAGGTCTTTGAACTTTGGGTATCGGCAAAAATTGCTCGCCGTGGCAACCTATCTGGAGGTTGACCACTTGCTCCAGTGGGCGACCGCGATTACCTTCAGCTTTACTCTAAACCTCAGCATTGCTCGTCCGGTTGCCTCATCAGATTCGCGCAATGCTGCGTAGACAGTGGTGTTCAAACACTGACAGTCTATCTTTATCCTGTTTCTTTAACGGTCAAGTTTCTGAGCCACATAGCAGAACTGTCCGAACTGCCGCGGCATAAATAAGACGTTGCGACGGCGCCATAGACGTATGAAATTCGCCAATGCCAACTGAGCCCTCTACATGTGAGCTGACACTTCATTTGTGATGTGTCCACCGAGTGAGATGTAGCTGCACAAATAACAAAACTTATCCACTTGCTCTATTACTTCCCCAATTAGAGTGATGCTGCGGGCGATGGACCGACCCAGTCTTCTAGTGACATTTTACACTTTGAAGGTGCAAAACGCATACTGAACATGATTACGCTGGCAATCAAACTATCCAGAGAAGCTTGCAACTTATCTGGATCTTCACTTAGCAGCAAAATGTAGTCTACATATTCGAGATCAGACAGTCTGCCACCCGGAAATAAATAGACGCCGCTATCTTCGCACGAGGGCTGTTTTAGGAATTAAACCTATGACAAAGTAGAAAAGGAGGGAAAGAAAGAGAGAAGCAGAGAGAGAGTAACTCTGTCGGACACCAGTTACTATAGTGAACTCGAGTGAAAAGGTTCCGTAACCTCGGACTCGGCTTCGCCTATTTGTATTGAGGGATTATGACAGTGAAATAAACTTCTCCGTGACACCGTTCAGAGCGAGGCAGCGCTAGAATTTACCGGGGTCGAATGAGGCGAAAGCAGTTTTCAGATCGAGGAAGACAGATATCATGGGTCTACGAAAAGAACGTCGATGCTCCCCCTCGTCAGACACCACCCACCTTCGATTCCCAAACTACACTCTCCATTCGTCCTTTCTACCCAAAGCTGGTGTCTGCGCCTTTATTCACCAATCGGTAGCCGCCTGCGGGATCCCAAATCTTGACTTTTCCAATCGTGAATTTCAGCTGATGTGGCTGAAACTCCGACTTCCTTCATTTAATCATTACTTTTGTGTTCTGTATCGTTCCCCCATTAGTGGCGACTCCTCAATCTTTGATTTTCTATCTTCGAACATTGAACACTTGTTTGTAACCGACCCCAATTGCCATATTACCATCTTGGGAGATTTG
>UZAN01040461.1:24904-62176 GCA_900618425.1 Echinostoma caproni | reverse complement strand
CCCCCCCCCCCCACACACACACGTGTCCCTGATCGAGCTGGCGATCGTGCCCACACCCTCGATCTAATTCTCAGATATTGGTATCCTCCCTCCTCTTGGCTCATCGGATCACTGTATTGTTTCTTATTCTATTAGGTTTTCAAGTCCCAAACCACCACTCACCTCGAGACACATTCTGGCGCTACAACTCAGCCAACTGCGACGCTTTCCGCGATTTCCTAGCTGCCTATCCCTGGAACGACTGCTGATTCTCCTCGGATGTTTCCAAATCTGTTCCCAAATTCACCGACATTGTTCTCCAGGGGTATGCCTCTTTTTATTCTGCACTTTTCCAAACCCGGCAAACCCAAATCCTCGGAGTGGTTTAACCATGCATGTGACCGTGCTGTACGCCTAAAACGTTCAGCCTTCCGCCGATCGCCCAACCCCTCTCTCACCATCGTTTCGTGCAAGCTGGGAACACATGCTCGACGACCATCCAGAGAACCAACGAACGCTTCGTTCGCCGTAAAGCCGAATAAGTGGTCCCATCCGCCACCGGTAGCCGAACATTTTCGTCCCTTGCCAAAGCAATTTTCCGTAATTTCTGGCCCTATCTGTAATTCCCCTGGTGTCAACTACACGAGAAAGCTAAGGGTTTTTGCTTCACAGTTCGCCGCCAATTCCATCTTACCCCATTTTTCTGCACCTCCACCTTCTTCACTGGCAACTCTTTTCTACCTCATATCGACACTAGGAAAATCCGTCAAACATTGCGCTCTCCAAACGTAAACAAACCACCCGGTCCGGACAGTATTCCACCCATCATCCTCAAAATGTGTGCTCCCGAGCTGGCTCCTATTTTACGTCATCTTTTCACTCTTTCCCTCCAACTTTCCTCCTTTCCAACCCCCTGGAAACACACCGTGAATTTTCCCATTACCAAAAGCAGCAATCTGGCTGACCCCAACAATTACCGACCCATTTGCCTCACATCTACTCTTTCGAAAAAATTTGAAACTATCATCTCCGGTCAGCTAAGCACGTTCATTGAACGTGAAGGACTACTGAACGACCGCCAATATGGCTTCCGACAGCGTCGTTCCACTGGCGACCTGCTGGCTCTCGTCTCACAATCCTGGTCAGCGTCACTCGATAACCACTGAGAAACACACTTGTTCTCGCTTGACATCTCAAAGGCCTTCGACCGAGTTTGGCACGAAAGTCTACTGGCGAAACTACTCATGTTCGGGTTCCCTCCGGCGCTCGTAGCGTGGATATCAAGTCTCCTCAGCAAGCGAACCATCTCCGTCCGAGTTGATGGGGTTCTATCTCAACCATTCCCTATGAACGCTAGTGTTCCCCAAGGTTCAGTAATTGCGCCCACCCTCTTCTTTCTATTCATCAATGATCTCATTTCCAAAACTGTCAACTCGATCCATTCTTTTGCTGATGACGCCACCCTTCGCTGCTCGCCATGCTCAAGACAACATCGATGGAGACCGTAGTGCAGTTAATGTGTCACTGGACTCCGATCTCAAACACATCTTCTCCTGGGGCATTGCAAACCACGTGTCATTCAATAGTTCTAAAACCTCTCTTCTTTCAATTTATTTAAAACACCATTGATTCTCCCCCCCCCTCCCCACATTTATTTTTTAAGTCCACCCAACTGTGGTAGACAGACTCTGTTTACCTTCTTGGATGGCCTATAACTCCTTCTTTATGCTGGCCCCCTTTTATGGCTAAGCTTGCTCCCCGTGCTGCGCGCCAGGTTGGATTTCCATTTCGCGCCAAACGTTTTTTCACCCCAGCTCATCTTCTTCTATTGTACAAAGCTCGAATCCGCCCAGCTCTTGAATACTGTAGTCACGTGTGGGGTGGGGCTACGGCTTCTTCCTTTTATTTCTTGATCGTGTTCAACTAAAAAGAACCCGGCTAATCGATGAACCTTCCCCAACATCCAGTCTGCAGTCGCTAGCCCATCGTCGGACAGTTGCTTCATTGTTCCTGTTCTACCGCTACTACTTCGGATTTTGTTCTTCCGAACCTGCCACGGCAGTTACTCTTCCTGCAACTTTTACTCGCCCATCCCATACACAGGAAATAGTCATCCTTATCAGATTTCTTCTCCCACATGTCGTACCTCTCTGCTCCAATCTTCTTCTTTAACCCAAACTGAAAAACTGTGGAACACCCTCCAACTTGCTGTTTTCCTTCCAACTTACAAACTTACACTTCTTAAACACGAGGTGGCCTAGGATTGCGCAAATATATAAACATCTATGCAAATGCAAAGGCCTGAAGGCAAAGTGACGGAAACAAGCTTGCTCGTATTGTTAACTCAAGGTGTTCTTGCATCTACTCACTACTCTTCCGCTCCCTTATCCAAACCGGAAGCCAAAAGACAGCAACCAAAACAGACGCACAAAAGTGCATCGTTATTGGTTGGGAAAGAACAACAACTGAAAAAGAATACTATCCGAATTTCGGTAAAATAAAACAAACGCCGCACAGTTCGCTAGTTCCACCTGCTGGGGTGAATACGTCGTCTTCAAAATGTAACAATCTTTCTCCTGCTATCCTACCACACTTGTCAATATGTATGGACCAAGAGCAGTGAAGTTCGATAGGTGGACACCAAATCAGAAAGCCTGTCGTATGCAGACGAGACTGATGTCAGAGACAATCCCACTTTGATTATGCCGATTCATCATTGAAAACAATGCTTGTATATAGCACAGTGAGGATAGTGCGAATAATCCACTTGATGTGGAGTGTAAAATAACAACGAAAAAGGTTGAAAAGTTATGCCCAAAGAGACCGTGGACGGCCTGCCTATTGATAGATAATTAACCGCAGACAGTGTGTGTGTGTGTGTGNNTATAGTCATCCTTATCAGATTTCGGCTCCCAGGTATGCTTGTCTGCTATAATATTATTTTCCTGAACTGCCAAGTTGTGGTACACTCACTTTCAGTCCTCCCCCCCCCCAACTTACAACCTTAAACAGAATCAATGAACCGTATCTTACGTGAATGTTCTGCTACTCTCCGTTTTATAGCGTTTTGTCTATGGGGATTCCCCTTTTCTGTGTCATTCATTTTATTTGTAATAAATAAGGCATTACTCGTCGTAATGCCTGTCGATCATTTATGGTTTTTTGATTGAAATATCCAGTTCTGTGATATTATTAAACACTGGATGTAAAATTAAATGTTCCATTGATGAAACAGTAAGCCATAGCCGATCAAAGTTTAATGGAACCGGTTGAACATGTACGCGGTCATGATACATACATTTGCTAATGAAAAATCTATTCACGACAAAAACGCCTATAGGAGCTACTTTTCGGTTACAAAGAAAATAAAATTGTACCTCTGTCTCCTCCAAAATAAAGCACGTTACCCAAAACTAGAAACCGATGATAAATTGCACTTTTTACTCACTTTCTCTAACTACCTTAAGAGGGCGACTCCTTCTACAGGTGTCGCACGAAGATGACTCATGTGGTCGGGTTTTAGAAGCACGCCTTAGTGGTTATATTGATAGGTATACATTCTGTATGCAGTAGATGAGCTCTATGAGAACTTTGTGCACATCCGTAGTACCATAGTTTTTGTTCATTTACCCACAGCTAATCCAGTCATAACTCATTCTTTAGTCCTCCAGACCAGTTCTTACATCCCAAGGGTTTGTGCCTATGGTTGAAAGGCTAAATCCGTTTATCTCAATTTACACTGACGATATGTATAGTATGCTAAAGAATGAAACTATAATTTAATCACCTGCAAAATCGCGTACATTGTGCAGCTGTAGGCATAGGGTTCTTCGTTTCACCAGCATCTCTTAAGTATTGTTTGTGAGCTACTCAGTCTGCTGTAGTGAACGATTGAGTTAGCATCGGTAATTTACCCTGGGCTTCATTCTTGAGGTCTGGTAATCTAACGGCAGTGTCTTTAAAAATGTCCGTTAGCTCTCGGGATCACGAAGCTTATCAAAGTCTAACATTGAACTCCTAATCTGTTAAGGACTTTGGGTGAGGTTACTCTTGAAGTGAACGTTGGTTACTTTTTTCATTCAGAATGCTGTCGATAATGTGGTTGATGGATTTTCTCAATGTATTGACACACATCAACCGTGTAGATAGTACTACTTTTTCAGTGTTCTTAACTATGCAAAACAAAATGCTATTTTTAACAATTTTAATTTCAGACACGGCAAAACCACATTACTACGTCATATCGCGTCCCGGGCAATCAATATTCCAAGCCATATCGATGTACTTCTTTGTGAACAAGGTGAGCTTCTAATATTGTCACTGTGATAGCTCTATCACGTTGAGGAACCAACTGACTAGACTTTTTTGCTATCCTGATTCACGAACGTGTGCCGTTTTTTTCCATCATCTTAGAGGTCGTCGCGGACTCAACTCCAGCATTCGAAATGGTGCTCAAGTCTGACACTAAGCGAGTTGCATTGTTGAAGGAGTGTGAAGAATTGAAAGCCAAGGTCGAAGTAGATCACGATCAGGCCACTATGGACCGACTGAATGAAGTAAGTTCGATCAAAGTTGTTTCCAAAAATCTGAAAGTTTCTCAGTACTCAGTTTTTCAATTATGACGTTTTCTTGTTTGTGCTTGGCAGTTCTTTAAAAGGATGACAAATATCTGTCTTCCAGGGCACGCATGTTGACGGTGTTTCAGGTCGTTGCTTAACCTCTTAATGTGTGGTGGTCAATGAAAATTACGTTGAAACGTTTTCATCAAATATCCATGGACTTATTTGTTATCATCCTATCGATGATCTGATAATCATCACTCGCATTTGGTCCATACTATACGAAACAAATCCCCGCACAATAATCTCTATGACAAACACAAAGGTGCATGTTTTGCGAGTAGGTGGGATACTGGATTGCTCAGGCTAAAGCAGATACATTTTCTTGAAGGATTCACAATCAGAGCCTCCGGCTAGCAAAAGTCTAACTCGCAAGGCAGCGGGGCGATATGTGAAAACCGCAATCCATTTGGAACGGGTGCCCAGTTCATCCGATCAACTCCTTTTGGACGGGTCAAATTCCCAAGATACCCAACATACCCCTAGGTCCAATCAAACGGATGATTGCTGTTACAACCAGGAAAGTGTGTGTGTGGTTTGTTTGGTTTGGGATCAGGGGTTTTAGCCAACTCCCTTAGGTGAACTATCAATGGTTCACCTCGATTCTGGTTCTTCGTCCTCTTATTTTGGTCGGACAACACCGCCACGGACTTCCTCAGCAGAGCCAGTTTAAGACGCCTGGTTGTATAAGATCTGGGGATACGCGTCGACACATCTTTTTATCATCAAAAGCTCGCATATTCTCAACAGTGTCAGGAGTTCTGGCCCATCGCCTAGGCAGATTCTCAAACTGCCCTGGTTGAATTCTCAGTTCCACTACGACAGACACCAACAGTAGTTAAAAATTACATATCATTAGCTTACATTTCTGCGTAAACGAGGAAAGCCCGATTTGCTGTTCCTCACACCAAGGCATGTTATAAAAAAGCTTGAAATCTGTACTGCATTGTGGTCATCCAGATATCCTTATGAACTTTGAGCAGAACGTGGGCCTGGCAGCACTGATGGGATCAACGGGATCCTGAGGCAAATTGAAATAATACACCGACATCTTGTTTTGATACTTGGGAAACTTGAATTGCAAAATAGATATTCAGTGCATAAGTTCACACGCGTACCCGGATCGGAGCGAGACTGTGTGCGTATACGTTTGTGCACCAGATCTGGGTTCAACCTACGTTAATGATGGGTAATTTTTATCTACTGATTGTTTCGGCATTAGTGTAACTGAGAATTCGACTTCGGCCGTTTGAGAATTTGTCTGTGCGATGGCCCGAAACTCCTGTCTATACCCATTTTCACAGATTGGTTGCAAAAAGAATACTGAGGTAATGATCTTTTTTAGGGAAAAGATTAACTAATAGCTTTTGGGTCTCAATGTCATATGGTCGAATATTGGATTATAAATATGTATTTCAAAAGTACATCTAGATTCTCAGCTTCACCATTGATCGCCCTATTTCCCACAAGAAAAAACTGTTTACCTACTCTCTTCAGGGAATCGGTGCACACTGCAACATCACTTCATCGCAGAGGGTAGAACTAATGTATTTCCTCTACCTACTACTGCTGATTGGCTGTCCTAAAAACTATGCTATGCTTCACCGTTTAAAGTCCCCAATCCAACGACATATCCATTCTATCTAGATACTAGAGTAGAATTGGAAGTGAATGTATGAATGCTACAATCACATGAAATTCCTATCCTACGAAATCCAACAACGGCACTCCGACGTACAAAGAAAAAATCACAAAAGAATGAGGGATCTAATTTTATGCAAACTGTTCCCTTCAATATTTTCATAAGATCAATAACAAGCATCGTGGCTGAATTCAGCTGTATGCATCCTTTTGGCCTTTATACGGGATCAAATTTTATGTGACAAAACCCCCTGCAACAGGTTTCAGGGATTTTCCATTCAAACACGTGAATCCACGATCGCATACTCGCTGCAAATCGCTGTGAACAGAAATCACTCTCTTCGATGGGGAAAATCGCTTCAACTGGGAATCTATCGAGATTACATGACAGGCGGTTATTATTCACGTCGGAGACTTCCTGGATTTGAAAACAGCATGTTCCCGTCACAATTGTATAACGAAACCAAGGCCATTGGTTTGCACAATTTATCCGGCGGCATTTCGGTGCATCTGTACGCGTGCATACTTCGGTGGAGGCAATCGTTTATGTAAGGGCACGTCGCCTACATTCACCTGTACCAAATTACTCAGATGCGATGAAGTTTTGTATATGCTCAAACACCACCGCCGACTGTGTAACTGGCGAGTATCGCTGGCGTATCCATCTTTACCTTGGTGGACAGTATATATCCATTGTGACTGTAAATACATACATTTTTTTCTTCGGTTCATCTGTGTGTTTTTCTGCTTCAATAAACGATTACGTTGACTCAAGTAGGAACATGTACAGATACAGTTAAATAACTCCGGATACGTGGTGTAAACCAACGGTCTTGGGTTTTTATTCATAGTTCCTGGAAGCTTGGTTTTCTATCAGTGGATCAAATAATAAACTGGTTGGCATAGAAGCTGTCTATAAACCACAAGAAAGGAAACCCTCTCGACAAACACTACTAATGACGACGACCATGCAATCGCAGTAATGGTCTTCGAGTTTGCCTGCAAGGTGGCGTCTACATACTCTATCTAATATTGGTGGCTGTCAATCGACTGATCTGTCTACCGGGCAAATTAAAATTTGTAAATGTACACTGGAAGATGACACTTCTATGAGAGTTTGACTGACGTTGCTACTTAACCCTGCAAAGAAACTAATAGAAAGTTTGAAAAATGAAAAGTCACTAGTATCTGGTTCTGTATCATGGTTATTTCTTCCTTTTTAGGCGTCTCGATTCGTGTTTAATCACAATAAACTGTTATCACTAAAGATCAAAACATAGCCAATGAGAGGAAATCCTGTTGGCCGAAGCTCTCAGCACATATTGATGCTCTTCCTTTTCTCTTATTATTTACCTACTTTTATTGAATACATAATGGTGCATCTGATCTAGAGTATGCAGACGACATTGTGCTACTAAGAGAAGATTCAGGTAAATTGCAAGCTTTTCTGGATAGTTTGAGTACTAGTGTAGCGATGTTCAGCATGCGCTTTGCACCTTCAAAGTGTAAAATGCTGCTCCAAGATTGGGTTGGTCCAGTCTCGCCCTGACCGGGGAAATTGTAGAGAAAGTAGACAAGTTTTTCTACCTGGGCGGGCGCATCACAGATGAAGTGTCGGCGCGCATACAGAAAGCTCGGTTGGCACTTACCAACTTGAGACATCTGTGGCACTGTCGCGATACCCGGTTGTCTGTGAAGGGTCGAGTATATGCTGCAGCAGTTCGGCCAGTTCTGCTTTACGGCGCAGAGACATGGCCATTACGGGAACAGGATAAAAATAAACTGTCGGTGTTCGAACACCGCTGTCTACGTAGCATTGCACGAGTCTGGTGGGGAAACCGGATGAGTAATGCTGAGGTTAGGCGTAGAGCTTTAGGTAATCGCGGTCGTCCACTGGAACAGGTAGTCGACCTCCATAGATTACGCTGGTTGGGACATGTACTACGAATGTCACCAAATAGGTTGCCACGGCGAGCGATGCTTGGCGAGACAGGTAACGGTTGGAAAGAAATGAAGGGCCGTCAGACTAAGACCTGGCATGAGGGTTTAAAAACCCTGACCAGAAGACTGGCTCACGTAGGTCCCGTTAGGCTCCCTGGCTGGGGACCCAGAGATCATGGTCACCGGTGGTTAGAGACACTGAGCGATATGGCTTGGTGTCGCAAACAGTGGCGCCCATGCATCTATATATTATTCTTGTAACCTCAGTCTATGAAAATGTGCTATCTTCCACTTGAATCTGCTGTCGACATTTTAATCATTATTCTGTTTTATCCAAATAGGCAACCAAAACCGGCGCACGAAAGTGCATGGTCAATGGTTGTAAGAATTGAACTGAACTGAATGGTGCATACAATTTACAGGAAAAGAAGAGCGGACTTTCGTGTGATACAAAGAAACAATGGAAGTTAGGTGGCTAGGTGGTGTTTGAACATACGACCTCTGGAGTAATGCGATAGTAATCAAAACCGTATGACCGGGGCAAATAATGCGACCAAAGTGTAGAAGCGTTTGTTCCCGATCTGTTTTGCATTTCAGATATATGTTAAAATACCGTCTTCTCGTTCTATCTGACTTTTACCTTCAAAGCAACTTCTCATTATTATGGTTTTCCCACCCCATTCATTCAGGTTTTCGAAGAGTTGAACGCTATGAAGGCGGATGCCGCTGAGGGGAAGGCTAAACGCATTCTTTCTGGTCTCGGATTCACACCAAAAATGATGGAACGACCTACTAAAGATCTATCAGGTGGTTGGCGTATGCGTGTTAGCCTGGCCCGCGCCCTGTTTCTTGAGCCCACATTTTTGCTTTTGGACGAACCGACGAACCACTTGGATTTGAACGCGGTGATCTGGTTGGACAAGTACGATATACTTCATGACCGAGCCGCTTTGTACTCTATCCCTCATACATCAATCTTGAACTATGTGGTCAAATAGATTGATGAATAGGGTTAAACGATAATTTTCATTTCATATGCCTAATTAGTTTTGTAGGTTTGCATTCATTTTCACGGAGACAAATTCTTATCAATCAGAAGTTGTCAAAAACGATTATTAGCCATGCACTATCGACTTACCGGTCCTATCGAAAACTTGTGGTGATCCTTTAAATAATTGATGTTAGTTCGGTTCGCAATTACATATACAGCATCGCTGTCGCCCGGTTCAGCATTTCATCTGTTCTATTGGGGTCTTATTTAGCTCGTCGATCAAAGCCCGAGGGCTTANGTGATTATGGGTTCTACTCCCTCTGCTGTTCATCACATAGTAATGCCTACTAAAAGATCTTATTAGGATTTGGGATTTACTATCGTTTTCTAATGATTTCTAACATCGAAACGAACGTCATACCTTAGTTTATTACAACACATCCCAGCGTTATAAGCAGTGTAATGAGTAAGTCCCATATTTTCGAGGATCCGACGGCAACTTAAGTCGTTGAGGCTGTAGACCACATTAAGTCTCAATGAGAAACACGTAATATTGAGACAGCTGGCAGTGAATCTGTCTGGAAACTCGGAGGTTTTTCACTTTCGATACGTGATATAGCGATTGATGTCTCTTTTGATCTATAAAAAGCACTTTGGATATCTGATCAGTAATGCACTTTTCACGCTTTTGCTCAGATATCTGTTGATACGGTGCAGAAATTCGGTTTTCCGAGCTGGGTAGTTTCTGTTACAGTCAACCTTTCAGTTACGACCACGGTAGCTACCTAGTGGAGAATAGGGAGACCAGCCGAAGGAAAATGCATCCCCAGGATTTTTCGTGACCTCTTTGATTTGTATTTGTCCTAACAAGATCGTTTTATAATTTGTTGAATATCCCCAATAATATCATTTATTATGATTTATTTTTATTCATATCGCATTTTCTGTTGATTACGTATCATTACAGTTATCTTCAGGGATGGAAGAAAACATTGCTTATCGTCTCGCACGACCAGTCGTTTTTGGATAATGTATGCACAGATATTATCCATCTGGATCAGTGCCAGCTGTTCTACTATCGTGGAAATTACAGTGAGTGGTTTACCGGTTCCACTGGCCACGCATAAGTGGATGTTTTGCTTTGTTCTCAACAGAGTTGTTCGCTTTTTTCCCCGTTTTTTTTGTTTAAACTTCCATACTGTAACATCTTGTTCGGTTATAATACGTCATGCTCCGTTCGTACACCGTTGGTTTCCCATTTGCAGTCCATCGATTTCCACAAATGCATCGTTTGAACACTGTCCTGCAACTTCAGGGAAACACCAGTGATACCGACTTTATATAACTTTGTTTCAAGGTTTCGGTTTTTGGCTTGCGTCCCTTCGATCCCATTCACCGATTCCGTCTGTTTGTGTTTATCTGATTGTGTTTCAAGTCTTGATTGTCCATTGGTCAATTTGCTGTCTTGGATCAATGCTGAACGTAGTCGTAACCGGTTTCGGACCTCCTACTCGTCTTGAATCTGTGCCAGCATGTTGTCAAGCTAGCACACCTGGGGTGTTCCTATTCGGCGATCGATTTGGAGACCCATTGCAGAATCAGTCATGTAAAGGTCGGAGACCATTGCAATTGCAATCTTCAAAACGAAATTGTGACTAAAATTAGTTGATGATACCTTTATCATTCAAAAACCTGTCTAACTCGAAGGGACACACGATTCGGTCAACAACGCGTTCACTGGAATCAAATTCCCCTCGGAAGAACGGAACATTCACCTACCTTTCCTTGATATGCTGGGAAAATGAGCCGAACATCGGTAATTAGGAACCGGCGTCCACTGAAAACCAACATACACATCAGATTAAGAACTTTCAAAGCAACCATTCAGTGGCACACCAGAAATGAAACCTAAAACCAATATACACTCTTCCTTCAGTCAGAGGATGCCCACCTATTTAAAGTGCTTCGATGGAACGTATACCCACGAACTGTCGTCCCGCACTGTCTACATGCTACGCATAAGGAGGGCACAACAATCGGATCGATGAGGGGGACGAAGAACCGGTCGACGATAAACAGGACAGCATTATCGTATGTCGAACGGGTCTCTGAAGTGGCTACCAGATTATTAAAACCGTCAGAAATTTTTGTTGCGCACAAGACAACGGTGACAGTAAAAATCAACTGCCATAAGGAGATCCCTCAAGTGTGGTATACAAGCTCAAGTCCCGAAACTGCTAGAAATGCCGTCGAACAAAGCGGTCGGAAATTGAAGCCACAAATATACATTGGCAGTCAAGTGACACGACGAGAAATCTGAAATTTCACTTCTCGTGGACGTTAAAAATCACATCTTCCAACTGGGAACGACAAAAATAATCAGAAGAGTAACTACAAAGTTAATCCACGAATTCATCGAAGCATAGCGCTTCATATATGACAGTATGCGAAAGCATTGATGACCTAGAACTCTCCCATTGGTCCATTGGTATGCATATCCAACCAACTAATGACCATAGCATAAGCATGCGTCGACGGATGAACTGGGTTTTAGTAGAACAACGAACTTTTGTTTTGTCTGATTTTTATTTATGATTATCAATGGTTTTAGTCATAAAATATGAATTGTACTCGCCCTATTGCCGATGCTAGAATCGTTCGTTTCATTTTGGCCTTAGAAAATAACTTTCTAGTTATTCGAATTGTGTGATCTGTTGCTCATTGGTGGTGGTGAATTGTTTCACCTCCGCCTTGTTCGCACTTCATCTGCACAGACAGTTTCAAAATTATGCTGAATCAACGGCGTAAAGAACAATGGAAAGAGTACGAAAAACAAGAGAAGCGACTACGCGAGTTAAAACAACAAGGTATGAGTTCGAAAAAGGCTGTGGAGAAAAATAAGCGTGAAGTGGCCACACGTAAACAAGCTAAAGGGAAGCAGATGCTAGCCAAATCCGATGACCAGTCTGCACCAACACCGCAACTGCTCACAAAGCCGAAGGAATACATTGTCAAGGTGAGGTACTTGTAATCTTTTAACTGTGTTCTAAAATTGTCTCACTTGGAAATGCGTGCTTTGTTGCTGTTCATTCGCAGCTTATCTTGATTTGTTTTCCTCATCGAACTGACTTCGGGTCGATGTTTGTACTCACTAGTATCCACGACATTCTCTTCTCTCATTAATCTAGTATGTTTTTTGTTTTTATTGCTGTTTCATCCTGGTTAGGGATCATTCGTAGTACGTGTCCATCAAATCCACCTGGATTCGAACCAGGCTACGAGGGGTTTTTGCTTCAACACCCCAACCACGAGTCTTTTGGGATAACGCTAAGCACCTTGCTATAATGATTACATTAACTGCTGTTTATATATGCCAATCATCATCTTACCATGTGTACTTCTTTTCAAATACTCCCTCATTGCACAGTTTCACTTCCCAAATCCACCTCCACTCAATCCGCCGTTACTCGGACTTCATAGTGTCACTTTCGCCTACTCGAATCAGAAACCACTGTTCCGTGACCTGAATTTCGGTGTAGATATGTCTTCCCGGGTCTCAATTGTCGGTCCCAATGGAGTCGGCAAATCCACGTTCCTCAAACTGCTTACTGGTGAAATCACTCCGGTATGTTCGTACACATACACAACCCTGTTTTTCTTTTTATATCACTAAACGTTGAAGCCGTTCTTGCTCGAGAATAAAATTTTGTTCCAAAAAATAAAGCTGAAAAGTGTTTCGGTAACGCTATAATCGTTATTCCCGTGATATATGCATATATAATTAGTTATTATTATACTGATTCTGCTTTAGGAAACTATTTTACTTGTTATTACGTAGGTACTTTTAATAAAATCTCATAGTGCTCGCCGAGAGACTCCCACTCACTAATGTCGATCATGCAAAAGCACTTACTCGTCAAATAATGCTCACTATCAGTCATGCTGTATTATATCGTGGTATATAGCTGCGTTTTTCTTTCAAGACTGTCTTCATCCCGTCCTCCTCGAAAGAGTTGTAATATCGCCTGTAATCCACTTTCCAACCAACCAAGTTGATCCCACAAATTTGCTATTGAATTGAGATTCGGTAATCTCTGTACCCTCAAAATTGTTGTTTCCACTTGACACACCTGAGACTCACGTATGACAAGCAAACTCGGTGTCACCCTGGAAGTTCGCTTTAGTAGTCGTGCTCAAGAGTGTCGGCTCAAGTCTCCTAGGTAAACTTGATCAGCTTGGTCTCAATCTCCCACCAAACATGCGATGAAACCCCATTATGCTTCATTGTTGGTGCCTGCATATCACTTTTGTTATCAGTTTCAGGCATGTGTTTCCAAATATGTCTTTGATGGTCGTGTTTGAATACCGAATACCGCCGGCATTTTCTTCGTTCCTCCACTCACACACCCCATTGACCAATTCAGACGCAACTTCCGGTGACATCCGGGGAATAAGACAACAGGATAGGACTCCATGCTCGTTAAATCAAGACAATGTGGGCGGAGATCCGGTAGCGCGATAAATTACAGAGCACAGCTGCTGAACAGGACCAGACAATCTTCACGTTTGTGAGCATCACGTGAACTCAGCAGAATAGATAAAGCTGTCGGCCGTAGAACTACATTATGCACTTTTGTCTGTTCTTCGCAAGAAACCTCGTGGTTTTTACTCATGCAACGGTGGGTTGTATCTAGTAAGGATATATCAGGATTGAGCTATATTGGCATACCACGAACTGATGATGTAGTACCTTAGGATCAGATTTTAAGGGAAGGTGTGCCTTTTGGCCACCAGGTTACATTCCTTTAGAGTTTACTCAAGGTTTTCGTGCGGTTTTGCTAAACCCCAGAAAAATGGTCATCAGTGTACCTCTGGCATCGCAAGTCATAGTCTGGCACATGGAAGAATGAGTAGTTCTTACAGTTTCGAAGTATTATTTTAGAGAACTTCATAAAGACCCTCTCTCCAATTGTTAGTTGTAATGTTGCACTGAACCAAAATAACGCTGTCTTTCACTGGTATTTATCAGGGAACATATGCTCAGTTACATTGCGTCTACTAATTCCTCAGTTTACATCCGTCTTCCGGATCCTGGATTTATTCTGTGTTGTTCTAACAGCATCTGGCTTTATGGTTGGAACCATTTGGTCAGGCAGCTTCTTTTTTTGTTTGTTTTAATACTCCATACCCCAGAACCAATGGTATCAACCCTGATGGTCAAGTAGCTTGTTCTCGTTATTGCCTGTTTCAACTCTTCTAAAGCAGCTAAAAACACTGAAATTACTATAGACAGAAATACCAAGTTTACATCACAATTAACTTTTAGTTCGTCTCAATGATGGCTCTTCCTGTCTCAGTCTTGTGGTTAAATTCTTATAAACTCCTGTTGTTAATTACATTAAATTCACAAAAGTAATATTCTGAACTCATTCGACTAGACTCTTACACTAAGGACAAAGTGCGGTGGAGAAATCAACGTGGTGTACATCAGACTCCCAAGCTTACTTGAATCCACGAGATGTTTAATTTACTAAAATGGTTTGAGGCCATTTTTCTGTCATTCTACGAGTCGCTTTTTGTGATTCATTTTCCGATAGACCGAAGGCGAACGTCGGATAAGTCATCGAGTTAAAATCGGAAAATACGATCAGCATTCTGCCGATCAATTGGACCTATCGTTGACTCCGACAGAATATCTTCAGAAACTGTTCAATCTGTCCTATCAAGTAAGCCACATCCGTTTGCATTTGGTTCTTTCATTCATTAGATCAATAAACCAATGACACATGGAAACCTCTATATTGCTGTTTACTGTACCACGGTCTTGCTCTTCCCAAAACCATGTCGCATGCACTCCTCTTATTTCTTTGTTGTTGTCCTCATTTTGATCCGATCATTATCCCAGTTTTATGATCATTTTCAATTATACTGACGCCACTGTTGCTGGTTGTAATTTTTTGTCTCGCCCAGAGTTGTGCTACTTTTGTTTACCTCAGTAGTCAAACGATACCCTGTCACTTTGGCCATTACTTAGTGGCCTTCCTTTATCAGTACTCCCCTCCTAAATACTGAATATACGTTTGTTGTGCGGCAGATGAATGGAGTATCAAAATATTACTATTGTATTCTCATATCTGAGGCTAATCCTGATGTAAAGTTTAAATTGCTCACTACTCTTATTGCCTGAGTGAACTCCGGTATGATGTAAGCATTCGGAGAACAAACTCGCAACGGTCGCGGCAGTGCTGATTTCCAGTTCTCAATATATTATGGTGTAAGTAGCGTGCAATGCCAACTGGATCTTATTTGCACGTCGTTTGGTGCGCTGTTCGGTTTCCAGAGTCTGGTGAACGTAAATTCCGGTTGTCCTGTTTTACTTTACTGGCAGCATCTGAGGTTGGCATGGAATTGAACAATCCTATACAAACACGAGAACTTATGAAAACTAATCTCAACTAATGCTCCTGGTAAAATCACTCAGTGTTTTTGTCACTCCCGTTCCATTACACAAACGCATCCATATTCTGCTGAATGTATACTTTTTGAATGTACTGAATCATTTACGAAGCATTGCTCGTGTCTGATATGAATGTCAGATGAGCTATGACGAGGTTCATCGTGGTATGTTGAGTGTGGATAATGGTACTGTGAAAGAAGTAATCGCTCTACACCGCCTCCTATGGCTTGGTCACGTTTTGCATCTGTCTGCCCATCGTCTGCCTTTCCGTGCTCTCNTGGAAGAAGCGCCGCGGTGGTCAGACCATGACATGATGTAGAGATATATGACGAGTTTAGCTTTATCTTTGTCTTTAGTTGATGCAGCCTGTCCTCCAGGTTTGGGTCCAAGGAATGAGGATTATTGTTGGTTAGAGACGCTAAGAGATATGGCCCGGAATAGAAGTCAGTGGCGCGAATGCTGTACGGTCTGAATGTTAAAAGTCCATGCCCCATAAATAAAAACAATAAACTAATAAAAAATATCTAAGGTGCGCGGTGAAACAAACAAAAAACTATTATATTTGTTATCCACTGTAACTGCTTGATCCCCATTTCAGTCTGTTTAGTATTCCGACCCCTTCGTTCTCCGTTATTGTTTTTGTTGCTTTGGTACCGAACCTCTTCGCAAGCCGTTGATAAATATGTCTATAAGATCAGTCAATCTTGTCGTCTGGATAGCTCCCAATTGTCGATTGGGTGTTAGACATGAATTCAGAAAGTCCTTCCCTTTGGGATAAAAGGGGTTCCACGTTTTATTAATATTAGTTATCTATAATTTGGTATTGCTGTCTCAGAGTTACTGATATTGCTTTACACTTTCATGCTTTCGACCTCCTCCGCCATCGATGTTTTTCATCCATTTTTCCACTTCTATTTTTATTTCTTCACCTAGGACGCTCGAGGTACATTAGGAAAATTCGGGTTGGAGTCCCATGCCCATACTATTCCGAATGCTGATCTTTCGGGTGGTCAACGAGCTCGTGTGGCTTTTGCAGAACTGTCTCGACGTGCTCCAGACATTCTTATCCTGGACGAACCGACAAACAACCTGGATATCGAATCCATAGATGCGTTGGCTGTAGCTATCAATGAATATGAAGGAGGTGAGTTGTCAATGCTCCTTGACCGCTTAGGTTGCAATTTTCGAATTGTACAACTTTGCATTTTCGTGCGGTGGTTTTGGTTACTCATTTGGATGCAGGACTAGGGGGAAGATTGGAAAGTTGAAAGCAGTAACTAGATGAAAACAGAGAACTCCAGTGGATAAAGATTGTAAGAATATTGAATAGATGCACGCGTGGCACTGTCACTCACTATGCCTAACCATCGATTACAAAGACCCGAGGTCCACATTCAGGAAGTCTAACATGATCTTTGTGACCAACATTCCTTGTCAGGATTTTCATACCGGCATACCAGATCTTATTTTGATCACTCTTAACTATCTTCCATTCATTACCTGCCTCAGTGAACATTACATGAAGGTGCAACCCATTTAATGAAATGTTAACACATGCCCCAGTCGGTGTAATGTATGGAGGTCGAATACTTGTTCCAATGGACGACCGCTGTTATCTACAACTCGGCGCTGAACCTTGGCACTGCTTGTTTGGTTGACCCATCACGACGAGGTTGCACCTTGGCGTGGTGTGATGGCTTGCATGCCTCCATGACCCTGCGAGCTATACAGGATGGCTTTTCAGAGCCTGTAGATCCAATCATCCCTGAAAGGTCAACGGGTAGAGGCCAGACAAAGCTCAGTCTCACAAAGCCAGCTGCTTGGGCACCTCGTGGCTTACATTTCTATCCACACCCGCCCCTGAAGAGGCCACTCCAGCAAACAAACACGGTGAGGGGTAGTTTATCGTTCAAAAACACCATGCTAAATGGTCGTAGGAGCGGGGTACCTGGGGCTTCCTCTCGACGGTAGGAGAAGTCTTCGCACTTCATTGGACAGCTACCGCCCGCCAACCAATAAGGTGCTGTCCCGTCCACGTTCCGCTTGTCTCATTGGGTGCATGAGGCTAAGCGCTGATCCCGAAAAGCGGACCGATAATCAATGCACCAGCGAATAACAAACTTAACCAAAATTAAAAAGCCTTGCGTGACAGGTCTCCAGAAGCTCCCACACTGGTGCGTCGTTCACGCTCCCGCGTTGGATTTACGCCTTGTGGGTCAGACTTTTGAGTCGAAGGCTCTGGTTAGGGTTCCCAAAGAAAACCGCTTCGTCGGTGTGGGCTGCCGCGAAGTATGTCGTGCCCTAAAGTCTTAGGTATCCATTTGGACAACCATCTTTCCCATCTGTCTAGTTCATCTTCTCAATTCCGAATAATCCCAGATACCCCCTGTTTACGCCGCTCATCGAATATCAATCAGCGTTTTACAAGCAAGGCCAGACAATCAGAAGTTATAGTCAAGTCAAGCCAAGAAAAGCTTTATGCACCCAAAGGGTGAATTTTCAGCAGTTTACGATTTTTACAATGAATAGGTAAAACAATTGCAAACTAAAAAGACAATATAAGAAATTCTACACTTCAATAAATGAGCGAAAAATTAGGGCAAGCGTTTTTCCCTGAGGTGGGTGAGAATATTCTGACGATTTACTAGTAAACGAGCTAGATAGGGATATGTGTAAGTCCGCGTAGGAAGCAGTTGATATTTGGAACGCGTTCGGGGATTTGACAGGGCTTTCGCGATATCTTGGTGCAGACAGTGCCCTTAATCACGTGTTACGCTGTCAATGAGTGTATCACAAGCGTCAAGCTGCTTGGAAATAAAGAAATCAACTAAAACAACTCTATCAACTCCACTGTAACGGGACAAAAGTTTGAGGGATCTCGAAAATAAAGAGGTCTTTTTCTTTCAGTCCAGGGATGAAAATCTGGGGGCAGTATAGCCAGTGTTGAAGAATGCAAGAAATCACGAATTTAAGAATAAGATTATGTGGTACGGCCAGTTTTCTGAGCCTGTAAGCATAGAAAGACAGTTTTCGAACTTTTGTGAGAATGTTGATGACATGAGCGGACCAAGACAGGTTATGGGTAAGGGTGCCACTAAGGTATTTAACAGATACAGATTTTGGAATACTTTGATTGTTAATTCTAAGATCAGGGAGATTATTAACTGATGAAAGATAACGGGGACTGGTTTTAAGACTAAATGGAACTTCAATGCATCTACTGATGTTAGGTACAAGGGATCGGGTCACAGACCAGTCGTGAAGTTCATTAAGACTGTCCTGGAGAGGTCGAAAACTGTCTGATATAGGGGCTGGGCAACCAATCACAATATCATCAGCATACTTACAAGCGATAACGTTGGTGGGAACGGGCAGATTTTGTATATACATAGAAAACAAGAAAGGGGACAAAATGGCACCCTGAAAAACACCGGATTCAACGTTAATAGAAGAAAACTGTACACCATTGAGTGAAATAGACTGGGTCCTACGGGAGAAGTAGTCGATTAGTGCATTCCAGATTTAGACCACACTCAGAAAGACGTTCAATCAGCATTCTTCGGTCGAGAGAACCATAAGCGTTTGTATAGTCAAGAAAAGTTAAACGAGTGGTACCAGCGCCATTGTCTAAGACGGAAGCAACAGAATGAACAATATAGGCAACGGATTCAAGTGTGGATAAATGGGGTTTATAAGCAAATTGTAAAGGATCATGGGAGTTACACTGGGGTATTCTGCGGTGCAGCAAAACATTTTCAAAAGCCTTCAGCAGCACAGATGTGCAGGCAATAGGACGGTACTTTGACCATCCTTTCTTTGAGATTGGTCTTATCCGGACTGACCTCCAACAATCGGGAGTCGTTCCAGATGAAAAACAAGTACTAAACAATTCGGCAATGGGTGTCGCAAGCTGGTCGGCGTAGGCTTTCAGCAAATGAGGTGCTAATCCATCGGGACCATGAGCTTTGTTGGTCTCGAGTCTCCTCAAAACTTGGAGGACCTCGTCCGGAGAAACAGGATTGCATCATGAGTAGGAAAAGGTGGGAGGGAACTAGATACAGGTACAGAAACAAATTGACGGTTAGGTACCTCAACGTTGGGACAAGAACTGATGCCTGAGCCACAGAGTTTCCGCAAGGTAGTCCACATCTCACGAAAGCTTTTATTACCCAAAACATTCTCGACGTACATTCCGTTCAGGCGTCTTACTTCTGCTCTAATCATAACAGAGAGCTCTTTGACACTGTCACGGCTGCCGGCCATATATGCCGTCTCTTTAGCACGACGAAGTCGATTAAGAAGGGGTGAGGAAAACCTATCAGTACGAATATAAATAGTTTCAACAGGGCAGCATTGATCATAGCAGAAATTAAGGTAATCGGTGAGATGTTCGCAAGAAGAAGACAGCTGGTTATAGAAGAACACAGAAAAGTCAGTAGAAGAAAATGATTCCCGCAGTAGGGACAAATTCTCAGGAGAACAATTTTTTTTCTGAGAGGTGGGTCGTGTATGAAGGCAGTGGTTAGTTTTACAATATATTTTGGGGTAAAGAAGAATGGTACAGTGATCAGAAGTGCTAATTGGGGCTCGTTTAAAAACGGGGAACCTATTGAGATTATTTACAAAAATGCCATCAAGAGAAGCATTGGTACGGGTTGGAAAATTGACAAGGTTCTCTTAAGCCTAGAGTGGTTAGAAAGAAGGTATCAAAGCGATTTAAGTTACTAGCGGTAATACACAAGGACTGGTCAATACAACTGGCGAATTGTGTTACTACAGTATCATAAAATCGTCTTAAGTCGGGGCGAGTGTATCAGGGGCAATGTAAATATTCACAAAGTAAATGAAGCGAAATCTGCTGAGAAAGCGGTACTGGCAACAAACAAAAGTACAATTTATTCTACTTGTTGAGTAGGAAAAAACCAAACGAGTGTTCTTACACCAACTTCGATTTACGAAAGTAACCACTCCGCCACCTTTGCGAAATTTCACAATCCGATCACTCCTGAAAATATCAAAGCCGTCCAATCTGACCACATCATCGTCAATATCTGGGTCTAACCAGCTCTCCTGGACTAAAATGACTCCCACACCTTTGCATTTTTTTCTGTTGCACCATCGTTTGACCTATATATTCCATAAAAATTTGAGTAGCTACTTTATAAACTTACGTATGAAAGTTCGTGTTACTAACTCCACGAAAACTCCCTTAGCATAGACTCTTTCTTCCAGAATCAAAGTGATCACATAAATTAAGTGAACACCTGTGCATTTTTCGCACTGCGTCTGACTGCCTCTTTGAGAAATTTGTAGAAACAATCCTTGTTTCCCGATGGCAGAGGGCGATTTTTCCATTCATACCAGGTATTGCATAAAGAAGCATAACCGTGTTTCCATATCCAGCTTGTGCAGTTCTATCGAAAATATTTCTTTCCAAAGCTTGATTCTAGTTTTATGTTTTGCACAGCTTATCTGGATTTTCAGCAGATAGATCTTACGTGGGGGACCTGTCTGCTCCGTGGATTCCGTGAACCACCTAACTGATCTCAGATGCGGTAGACCGCTCGTGATTAGTTCTACACGGTTTGATTACGCTTTGCTGGGCTAAAAACGAAAACTATTGGATGCGGTTCCGTTTTTCTATCGAAAAACCGTACCCATTGGCGAATTCTTGTTCAAATAAGGAATCATCTGTCCCTAATCGTTGAGAAGCTAAACTTACTGCAAGCGTGATGTGAAAAAAATGAAATGAAAGTAACTTATGATCCCTCTGTCCAATACCTGTTTTAGTGATTATATCCCTGGTTAGTCGCTCCTTACCGCAGGATTTTAGTTACTCAAGTTAACGAACGGTTATTCCGATGTTACAATCTTTTGTCACTTTGCTGTGTTTGAAGATTATTTGCAATAACGTCTCTTTGAGAGTGACAGTAGCAGTACTGATTAGCGGTTAGCTAGTTTTTTTTCCAGCTAAATTCACGAGGCACTCGCGGTTCTCGTATCACTCATCAAATCCCCGTCTTCTTGACACAACTTATGTGCTTGTTTTGTGCAACTTGCGAATTTTGTCCCGGTTTGGAATGTAGCCGATCTCTGTGTACCGCAACTACTACAACGAATTCTATGGCTTGACCATCTATGCTAGCTGAGATTAAGCATATGCTACCAGAGCATTTTCGTGACGAGTTTCATACTCTGTTTAACTGTGCTGCTACTTCACGAAAACCCAAGTACTGAACTTTATCTGTTTAAGGGAGCAGCTTTTGCGTTTCAGCACCTGCGTATTTCTCGTCATTGTGTTTATAAGATTCCCCTTTCCTTGGGTTTTGCATATTCAACCCTGATTGACACAAATCACGCGAAGATGAGAAACTGCCCTGCTTTGACGTGTCAGTGTCATGTTTAACTATGCCTACTACTATTCATTTTCCTCGATGTGTAATTCTCCTCATTTCTATTATCCATAATAGGTGTCGTGATTGTGAGTCACGATGAACGCCTCATCCGTGACACAAACTGCACTCTCTGGGTCATTGAAGATTGTACAATTAACGAAATCGATGGCGACTTTGATGATTACCGAAAGGAAATCCTACACGCCTTGGGCGAAGAACTGTTCAATCCGAGCAAAGTGGCCGCTGCTGCCGGTTGTCTGTCATAAAAGTGCATTCCACCTCTATTTTTCAGGATCAGGATTCTCCAGGACACGGACATAATTAGGGGGTCTCACCTCACCTCGACTTGAACAGATCAGTTTCCCGGACCTCTGATGCCACAGTGTGTATGTGCTCAGGTTCCAGCCAGCTATTTTCACCTTGTCTTTCTAATCTCCGTTCCTCGTCCTCCGCCTCCAACCGTTTCGTGTTGACAAAGTCTGTTTGTGTATAGATATGCACTTCTCACGCTGAACTATTTCCTTTCGAAGCACATCCGCCTGCCAATTTGTTTGTGCTCAAAATTCATCCGGGATGAACTGTTAATTATTCTAACCGCAAATCATTTCTTTCTATATCCCGCTCCGGTCTCTCGTTCGTCTATCAACTTTTTTCTTCCAAGATCATTTCTGTGCCTGGATCTCTGTGTCAGTTAAGTGTTTCAACCCTAATAACTGTTTGTGGATGACGATTTGTTATGCCTTCGTGCAATAGAATGGGAAAACCAAGGATCATTGATCTTTTCTGTGATGCATGAAATGGTACCCAAAAATGTTAACCTGTTGTGGTGTGCTTTAGTTTTAGAGTAACCTGACTAGATGTTCTGTTCGGCATTACCCACGAAATCATTTAGTAGACGATGCATCTGCTGGAGCGTAGCAAACCTAAAAAATTCCAAGCAGCCATCATACTTGCCTAATACAGGCTCCTGTCAATAAAAAGCATGCTGAGTTTCAATGAGATAACTTTCAATTCTCTGGGACACGAGGAACAGTCGGCTTCATGGGTGTATTCATTCAAAGGCTGGTGGAAATTACCACCTTCAGTACCAATTGACCTTTTCCTTCTATCATCTATTGCTTGCTCTTTCATAACGGAGTGTTTGCCTCTCAGGCATTGTTGTAACGTTGCAAGTGGACGATACGACTGAACTAGCACAAACCGTGACCAACGATACGTGCGGCAGCAGTGACCCACGAACAGAAGCGTTCGACCAAGCGGAATAGTGACGGTACCCTAGTGCGCCCGACTGCGGTACGCCACGCAAGTCCTAATAGAACCGGAGGGAAAACGCCCCACGAAGCAGTACTATCCCCAAACACGACCGGAGAGAACAAGGAAGACGGGCGAGGTTGTATATTTCACTCGACCGTAAAAGGCGAAAGCGGACGGCTCATTTGTTTATATACAGTTCGGGAACCGCCCATCAATTACCTTGGAAAATAATCCGAAAGTAGTGAGTCACGGAAAAATGGACTAATGGGGATCAAGTATGGCCGGTGGTGTGGTATGAGTCTTTTTTGGGTGCGAAAATCTGGAAATTCGAATTTTACAAAAGTAAATCGAAAAATAGGGTCTACCTATCAGGCATATCGATCATTTAATTTGGTGTCCAGTTTAGTTCGCATCGTATTGTTTTCTGCGAATATTTTTGCCAGAATGATTGCTGAATTGACGAAAAATCTCCGCGTCCTCAGACATCGTTTCTGCTTACTCGGCAGACCCATTCACATCTGTGTATGACTAATGAACTGATTGATCAGTCTCCTAGTTCTAACCTAGACGTGCACTCTATGTTGTGCAGCTCCGCGGACTAAAGACTTACAGCAACCTACGAGGCAGACCACTCCCTAGATGTGGACTTAACTACTGCCGCTCTGCATAGCTATCGGACAGATGTCTTCAATCAAACCGGATAATGTCTTTTGGTCCCAAATGTTACGAATCAGAGTCCCAAAATAATAAAGCACCGAATGAGACAAAGTTTGCAGATTTGATGTCAATTTTATGGCCAGTTGGTCATTCTCCTTTTGCTGAAGGGTTTGCATTGTTATTTTGACCAGTGATGATTTTCGAATGTTGAAGATGCAATCGAAATGTCAGTCTACAGGATAGTTCCATGAGTCGTAATGACAAACCTCTGTTTGGCTGAGTTTGAGTAAAATGTGACATCTAGGTGCATGAACAACGAGGAGGTTATGCGTTGTATGGTGTACGGAGAAAATGAAGCGTGTACTGAAAAGCCATGGAACATTGAACAAATGTCTCCATTTGGTCGGGTCTCATTATCGATGTGTGAATACATCGGACCGGAGACTTAACGGGTAGAACGCAATCATACTATCCACTCAAGTTAGCCTTTCCTTTCACGCTTCATTCGCTATATAATCGAATCACTTCCTCCACTACTCTCATATAGTTACGTGGGATATTGACAATATGAAAGGTGTTATTCGGGAACCAACGAACACTGGTGTGAAGGAGTGAATATCCAATGAACGAGAGGCGCTTAGCAGAGGATAAATCCTTAGAAGATGACATTAGATAAACGGTTCTTATTAATGCCAGTATTTGAGACGGGTTGCGTTGCTTCAATAACCGTGGTTTCGTAATCCTGCAGATTTCGCGGTCGTCATATTCTTGTTTCACAACCCTTTGGTGTTACAAAGGCAAGCATGAGAATATAAGCTGTCTTTTGCACTAACATTGCGTTCTTATCCCTGCCGTTCCATTCTGAACTATTGCAAAGTGACTGTTAGTGTTTATTTTTTCACTTATCTGAGTCCAAACTGTTAAACAAATCACGACACAGCCATATTTATAGTGGGCGAATATTACCAGATTACCCAATAATTTCTCGGGGGATTAGCAACCGTGGACTTCGGCTAGCTAAAGCTTTATCTGCAAGACAACTGGGTGGTACGTGAAAACCATAATCCATTGGAGCCTGGTGTCCAGTTCATCGGATCCTACACCCCTTGGACGGAATTAAACTTCCAAGGTGCCCAACAAACCTCCAGATCTAATCAAGCCGATGACCACTGCCACAACTAGGAAGGTGTGGTTCATATGCCACTTGTTTGTTTTAAGATCAGGCCTGTTAGCCAGTTCTAGGTGAACCGACAATGGTGGGGAAACACCACTTAGAGGCAGTGGGTAGAGCTTTCTCACCAGAGACTATTTGAAACGCTGGATTGTGTTGTAGTTTCCTGGGAAGCAAGGAAAGGGATATCACTCTCGACCCTCGAGCATACCTGGGCTTTCGGACGCGAAGCTTTTTTATGTGGTAAACCGAAATGGCCATGGGTCAATGATCAAAGAAAGTAGTGAAAACTGTCTCTGGGTTACCGGACTGTCTATTATCGGCTAACTACGGGAAGATTGAGTAATGTCCCTCCTAAGAACGCTAGTCAAACAGTTTCGTCGTTCTGTTGGAAAAATAAGCACCGTTGTAAAATAAAAAATGGGGTTGATGACGCCGGTTGACCACTTTTATTTTTCATTTTAACTTCGTTTTATCGAATACATGATGAAAAAATTTATCAAGAAGGGGGAAGCGGTCAATCAAAGGACTGCTATACAACAGAGAATGAAGAACTCAGGTGGTGGTATTGAGATTCGAACATGTATCCCCATGAATAATAATTTGCTGACGTCACCACCGCCCCCGGGCTATCGTACCTCCACTTGGTAGGTCTTTGATGTCAGTCACAAAGTGCCGCAGAAATGGTATTACAGTCAATCCCCTGCTATTTGCACCCATAAGAAGTCGCATTTTTCAATACGTTCCAACCTTTTAACGAACGCAGACTCACCTTATAGGTAATAACCGAGGTCCTGGCTATATACTGTCGCCATCTTGATATGTCGCAATTCCTGATGCTTACTTGGTCGTTGACCAATGACCATCCAACGTCGCATTCAACCAATGACGTTTCACCTAGTGTGAGGAAGGTACACACAGCAGTCCCAGTCATTGTCATGTGCAGAGTCCTATCTATCAGAGAGAAGCGTGAGTTGGAAATGCTCCATCAATGTAGTATTCGTAGTAGGCACGACATACGAATCACGGAAGAGACGTAAGCACTGGATCACGCCGGTACTTGCACCCAGTATCCCATGGAACCGAGACGAAAGGAGAAGGCCACAGAAATAGCAATTAATTTATTGAAAGAAATCAGGGGGATTAAATAACATGGACAAAACAAGTTCATTGGTCGCCTAAGTCTGTCAATCGCGTGCTAGTATTTCTTGCGTTGCTTAGCTTCTATCTGGGCCGCACGGTTTCTGATTGGTTGGTACAATCAACTTGTGGTCTGTAATCCGGACTCTGTGGCACGTACGCACTTTTCTGACGTCAGTCGGGAAGCTTGATTGATAACAGTTGTCCGAAAACTGTAACTTGTCTCTCCGTGGTATGCGTCATCCCCTAGGCTAGGACCACTACAATCAATCAGTTGCAACTCAGGGCTCTGTAGCAAATTCTCTTGGAATTTCAAGGAAACTCCACGATCTTTCCGTGATGTAGATGGCTTGAATGACTTCTGCGTTATTCCAAAATTGAATGTCCGGTAGTACAACCGCAACATGTTTCTTGTGAATGCTATTTTTCTATTCATGGATATCGCCTCTTGGCATAACAAACCCGCAGCATTCTCAAATGTGGAATTCGCGTGGTTGTCTCCAAACGATCGTTCAGTGTTAAAACTAATATAGCAGGGTGTGCTTTGGCCTTTCAACTATTCTTTCTGGTAATAGTTTGTGGAATACATTTTGTCTTTGGTGAGCAATCCAACATAAAAGCCCAAGTGAGCATGAGGTCAAATGAGTTTGAATATCTGTACCCCTGCATGTAATGATCAATGCTTTCATGAAAACTGGGTCCAAAGACAAATTGAATCAACCGATAATGTTGACACCATAAAATCGATGCGATCTGATCCAAGGTTTCACGCACTGTATCTATGGTTGAGCGTCATTTGAAAAAATCTTAGAACTTGGAGCCGAAGAACTGAGTTAGTTAGAAACTCGAACATAGAACTTTGTGGTCATTTTTGTTGCAGTGGTCACTATAGCCACCGCCAGGTTTGCGGCCGTAAGGTTAGTCTCACTAATGGTAGCGATAATCAGTTCATCTAATACGCCGCACGAATGTAACTGTACAAACAGGCGAACGTAAGCGCGAGTCAATTGAGGGTAGGAATATTTTCCCAAATAAAAGGTATTTTTGGGGAAAATAGACAGTTAAAACTGGTCAAGGGCTGAATACCTAGTGCGCTGTTGTAATGCTAGGCTGAGGGCATAATAAAAGATTTGAAATTCTTCAATACACAAAGACCAAGTGAAACTTTTTTCTAAATTTCGCTTTAATTAAACAGAAGGTAATTACAAATTATAGGAAAAAGTCACGGAGGCTTCATCATTTCTATTATGTTACAAATATCCTATTTTGCATACTAACATGCTTTACCGCAGTTCTCGGAATTTACTCACTCTTTGAATTATCGATTGGTGTGACATAGCAAGAGATTCATTGTTGTAAACAGCGCTTCAGAATTTTCAATAACGCTTACCACGATTGGAATTTGGTTTCAAATGGAACAAATGAGTGTGTACATTTTTGTAATAAAATGTTATTACTGACTCCAGCTCTTTATCTAAAACCACTGGATTACAAATCCTTCTAACCAGATAGAGAAGCAAGTCATGGGATATATGAACACGATCCCTCCTCTAGGTGTTTAGCGAGGTTCCTTCTCCATGATACTGAAAACGTTTATTTTGACCGTCTTTATGTACGGGCACTCTTAAATACGTCTAGCGTTTCATATGTATCTTTAATGGAATAACAAAAGAAACATGCAACCAAGGCTTTTGATTTTATTGTCTTGAAACATGTCCCAGTTCTACTTGATAACCTGCACCAATTAGGGTATGAGTTCTTATTGTAGGACATCATTTTTCCATCGGCAGAAATTTTGTGCGTTTCATGTGAGCCATTGTGTTATTCCTCTCAGTTTTATCACAGGAACTTTGGTCCTTATTTTAGATTATTTTGAATTAACCTTCTGCTATGATGGTATATGTTAAAACATTTAACATACAGAGGTATGTAAGTGCGATCGACTTCTCAACAGCGAGGCATTCCAAAAAATGTTCACTAAGATGAATCCCCAGAAAATAATTTTACTTTGTACTTTGACTACTTCTCTCATTTAAGTAGCATATATAAACGCAAGTCTACTCCGTATTCACGTCAGTCTACATATGATATCGATATAAACCATTTCATATCTTTCTGACCTCTACGGTTATTACTGTACCTACCGGTTTTTTTTTGACATCCCTAATTACTTACTGCAATGTTGGAAATTCATCGACGCAGGTGTTATTTCCCTTAGTTGTATGTTGGCTCGATTGTATCCTACGTACCAACTATCGATTGTGGTTCACGCGAAGTAAAAGTATCTCATCCTTAACTGTAGTTTCTATGTCCCTCCACGCCGTGCATGAGACTGTCTCGGATGTTATTAAGTTTACAATTTCGCAGTTAAATTGATAAAAGTTAAGACGAAATTTAGGTCAGTAATAGACTTAACTGTGAATGTACTTAGAAGCTTTTCAGAGGAAGACGTGCGTGGTTTACGGTTGATCAAACTCAAACTGAAGACGTGCATTCCTTACTGATAACCACCTTTTCTGATATGATTCTGACCACTATTAAACTATTATCTTGAAACTGCATAAAAGCTTTACCATGCCAACAGAGACAGCGATGGAGCGATGTAGATCGCCCCTATATCGAGCTGGAGGTTCTGTGTTCGAATCCCATCCAGGCTGCTTAACTTCAACTTTCGTTGTCTTCGGACAGTCGCCTCTGCGTTCAGATAGAATGATTGTGTAATCGTCTTTTGAAAAAAAAATGAAGTGAAGTTTTACTTTTTGATATTCTTTCTCCACCGAAAGCATTTTACACTTCCCGATCGTTTCGCCGACTCCCTCATTTTCCTTATACTGAGAGATCATCTAACACTAGAACTCCGCCGAAATATTCGGATTTGTGAGAACATCAAAGTTGATGGGATCCTTTCAACTGCGGTGTGTTCTGCTGAGACTGTGGACCAACTGAGTTGTCCCTTTTACCATCATCCTTTTAAGCACTTGGAAAGTCTAATATGGTTTTACTTTTCTCCACCATGCTTACCGTTCACTGCAGTCGATCAACAACGAAAACCGTCTGTATTCTTCCATGTGACAAGGAGCACTAGACACCTGTTTTGTCCACAGCAGTGCGTCCGCTGTAGGGAGTAAAAACACCTACTCCTGAGTTGCGCGAAGTTCCATTTTCTTTACCTAAAAATGTGTTTCTATACACTATCGCAAAACCCTGGTCTTCGGGGTCTGTACAACACAAGAAAAATGCTCAGTTCCTATTGTGTTCGTAAACTCAAGGCTTTGCGAAACTTGAGAACCACTTTTTTAGCCTCTTCATTGCGACTAGAAATTGACAAGTTACACAGTATTAGTCATGTGTGAAACGTTATAAATTGCACAGTCTCTACCAACAACAAGCTGAATTTACAGAAGCGCCAGTATAATCTAAGAGTATCATCAATGGTATCGTTTTTTATTCGCTTTCTCACACCTTCGCATGCAGAAGAAAATATTCCACCGGTAATTTAGTGAAACAAACATGGTCAACAAAAGTTACCTGAATCTCTTGGGCTCCCCTATTATTCAGTCAACCTGTGGGTTATTGTTAATCTTAAAGACAAATAGCCTCTCTTCGCTCCATCCGCGATCACCTCCTACTCTTTTCTTTGAGCGTTTCCAGTAATGAATTCGTGCAGGAGCACTCGACAGTTGTCGTAAGAAATACAAATCGCAGTAACCATAGTAGTGACCTTTCGCCCAACAGACCACCTTGACCTCAAACCGATACCAATCCATACGATGGGCATAATCCCAGGACCTAAATACGGAGTAACTCACGGATAACCTAAGTGCTCTCCAAACAGTGATTTAATGATTTTGTCGCGCTCAATCCTTTCTCAATCAAATATCACTAATCATAACAACAGATCAGTCACGCTGAAAACTACTTCAACCGAACAAACTTGCTGAAAAGAATCCTATTCGTTGGGCTATTTTATTTTCATTTTATGGAAAAATTGCACTTGTCTATCAATCATATAAATGTGGATTAACTACTGAAATTCGGTCCTCACAATCCATCCCGGTTGACGAGTTCCATTTTTACTTGTTCATCAGTTAGATGAATAAACAAAAATAAAGTCATAAGCGGTTACCCAAGTCGTTCCTTTAATGCATTTCGGTTAGAACACAAAATGAAATCTGAGGTAGGCCGGAATTGCAATAGCCATTTTAAACTCGTTGGGCCATCAACTTGAAAACCATGTATCATGTACTTCGTGCGTTTCATCTTTGAGTCTCTGGGTTCAGTCCTTAGAGGAGTCGTTTGTTATTCACTATTGGTGTTACGCATTAAGACTTGCCATCACACTGAAATGCAGACTGAAATCAGATTAACATTTGTTTGTTTGTACGACCAATTTGCCTTTGTGTTTTCTCGGTTACCTTAAAAATTAATTTACTCCGTGGGTCTAATTCTCGTTCAAATTCACGCTGTTTTCAGGGGACTTCGGTATGTGAATTTCCGTCACTCATTGTTTGCACTTTGTACAACGAATTTTGAAAATTGGAACTGTCAGATAGTCAGCCGTAAAACTGGCCGCAAACATTCAAACAAGTCAAAGCTAGCTAATACGGCCCCTGGATTGTGGGGATCGCAACTACAACCATGGAAAATATAAAAGGCCTGTAGTGGACCTGTACCTAACCGGACCTTGGATCCCCATCAGCGGCCAAAAGATGTCAGTTTACAACAGATTTCACTTATATGTTCATTTGTACAGGATTTCGGTTATGGGGAGGATGGTGGATTTGTGGAGTCACAATATCCGGCCACATGTCTCTCAAGTGTCATTTGTGTTCTCGGAAAACAATGTAAAAACGGCGCAAATCTTGGTATGCGCGGCAAATTTCAACTGTGTCAAGTCGACCTGGTAGTCTCGTGGGGAATCACAGATAAGAATGGTGCATTCGGCGGGAAAAAATACGGATTCACTGCATTGGAATTAACCATGTATTGTTTATGTCCAGAGTGAGTTGAAACGCTCCCTGACGTCTGGATCGGCATTGGCGGGAAAGAGGGAGATGAGTGCAAATAAGGTGTCAGGCAGGTCAACCACTTATCCATCAGTGATACTCCAGAATTCAACGGTAAGTCTGACACATGGGCATTGGGAGGAGACTGTTGGCAATTCTCTATGACATCATTCGAAGTAGAAGCTTTCGATCGGGTCTCAAATGTCGCACTCAATGGATTCCGTGGGATTCGACAATCAAGAGCCATGTTCCTGTTCTCCGCGCTTCGCACTGGAGATTGGCTTGTGGAAGACATTTTACTCATATTGATTCCCTCCTCGTTGGCGCGTTTCATTTTATAGCGATGATTTTGAAACCAAATTTTAACCTTTATATCAAAAAAGGAAGAAAAATAAAGGGATTGTACGTCTATGTGCTCCCATTTCTGTAAAGTCCAACATAAACTGAAACATAAGTTTAATAAATCTGCTACTTTGTGAGTTAATAATGCATTCGATGACTTGATTTGATGTTTAAAATCTACCAATTGGCGTAACTTCTGTACGCATTTGTTTTGTTTGCTTACAGTTTTAGATGCATTGCATATCCAATCAAAATGACTTTCCAAACAACGAAGGTCTATCATTTTGTGTGAACAGTTACCAGTTGATCGCTCAATCATTTTGGTTTCATAGTTCAAATTGGCCCACAATAATCGATAGAGTTCGTGACCTCGACCTATCATAAACCACAGTTGGTATCGGTTCTAGACCGTGCCGTGTAATTCGATTGAATCAGGTTTCTCTATCGGTGAACTACGAAAAACCGAAGGCAAAGGTTTCATGCTTTCTCTGAAAGTTTGTTACTATTACCTCCCTAAAATGTTAAGAAGCCCTCCTGGAGAGTATGTATCACCGGGGTTGAAGTCAGTTCACATAGTTCCATGGCCCTTTTACAGCACCTCATTTTGCTTTCTCTCTACCCTCAATCATAGAGAAGGCTTGCTGAGCAGAACTATCCCAGCGGGCGGATCACTGTCCGCTTGACTTTTGGTTGATTTTTTTCTCAATAGCAACAGTGCTACTTACGGCAGCGGAATACTAGTTTTATTGGGGTTGACAGTAGTAGATTTTGTCCAATGGTATTGTGTTCAATAGCTACTTTCCCACGACCATTTTTTTAGTTTGTATAAATGCAATGTAACTACGTACAGCCGATGAATATTTATTGTGAAATTTACAAAGAACAATTTTAAATCCCATTTTGACTCATATTCAAAAAGTGAGAAAAACCGAAAATCGGGAATAGCTATCTCAACAGTGATGATAGAGGTACACGCCTACTTGCAGAGTTTTCGCAACCGAGTTNCGAGTTATAAACAACAGATAATTAATTTAAGGATTACATTAAATATATATAATGCTAGATTTTTGTGAAGAAATACTAAGAGAAAAGATAAATTTATCCATCATGATAAAAAAGCGTGTTTACCTGAGTAGGAGTAAGGTCGAGCATTTTGGCCAAATGTTCTCGCTCAGTTGCGCTTAAATAACGCTGTTCATTAAACCGTTGTTCCAGTTTATGTGTCTGCATTTTACTGAACAACACTCGACGCTTTCGACGTTTGGGATAACCACTGTGAGTCATTTTGATCGGTGTACTTGCCAGACCATGTTTCTGTTCACGAATAGGCACGTGGCGACCGGTTGAATTGGTCATGTGTGAATTTATCGGATCCCAGCCTCTCTTAGCCTCCGTACACGTTCTTACCTCGGGGTTGTTTTTAGCCACGAGGACCATAGTGCCCAGTTGATGAAGTAATTGCATCGGATTACTCGTTGAGATGTCAACCAGACCCTCCGGTCCCGGGTCTGTTTTGTTTTTCGACCAGCTGGTCAAACTGCTATCACTTGCACTAGGATAGGATCCCGTTTGATTCATTGGTACACCGGAAAAATTTGCCATACGATGTATGGTATTGAACCAGTAGTGATATAATCGCTGCATTGTAGTGGATTGGTGCTCAGTATTGTTGGGAAATATCATAGGAATTTCCTCTCCCCTTCCTGTATTGCAGGTTCCTGGGAACAGCAGGACGAAAAAGAGTGAAGAAACATTGATAAAATTTTGAATACATAAATCCACAGAAAATGGAGACTGTGTGCCAGTCGAGCGAATGAAGACTACCTATGAATTTGGGATTTACTCAATATAATTTTCTCAAATGTCTAGACCAATGTTCAACAAAGGTAGTGATAGGGAATATGGTAAGTAAGGCTTCTAATGGTTTTCTGTCGAGTCATTCGTATAGAACCCAAACAGGGAGAATTGAATAAAAACGATCTTCAAAATGTATCTGTATAAAATTCTCTTATTTTTTAAGTAATGATCACTTGGGTGTCTATCAAATCCTCCTAGTTTAGACGGGAAGAATTTGGATCAAATTTGATTGTGATTTCTTTCGGAAACAATTATGTCGATCTTGGATCCTGTAGATTATTTTCGTCACTGATTTTAACAGATGTGGAAAGAAAGCACGTGATAATTCCAGTGAATGTTGAACAATGAGGTATTCCCATGCTTCATCGATCTATAAAATGAAACCGCAATCTCAGACTACAAACAACTCGAAGTGGTGGATCACTTCGACTAGTACATATCCTGACCGTTACTACTGGACACCGGAATCCTCTATGGGTTCTGTTGAGCATCAGCTACAACAGGTGCCCCCTAAGAAGAAATTTTGAAGAACAGATTGTGTGAAATCTGAGTGAAGTTGAAGCTGCTGAAACGACTATGATGATCCCAGTTAGGAATAATACAAGATGTTATGTCATCTTTCTATCTAAAAATAGCCATATATTTCCAGTGGAGATGACGTAATCCGTCTCTCTCTCTCTCTCTCTCTCTCTCTCTGTATGTATGCATAGTCAACCATTGCTTTCCACAAAGAGGGTCACATGGAAAGTGATCGCTGTGGCACCATGACAAAATGACAATGACGTAGTTAATCGATGAGTTCATATGAATCAGGTCAATCTTGTTACCGTGTCATTCATTGTCACTCAATGGTGCCAATCCTTCGAAATAATTGACATTTATTCCACAGTTTTGAGCGTGAAGATAAAGTCTGAATTATGGTCATTTCAAATCATTATCAATTATCCCACATCACTACTCACAAGTAACTGTGAGTTAAATATGAATTACTAACCCAGCCTAGCCCGTTTGTGGCAAGTCCGCCGTTAACCTGCTGGAAGACTTGACTTGATGTGAGGCTTTCGATTGGAAGTAAAAGATAGTCAACTATACCTCTCTTTGTTTCTGTCGAGCCAAAAATGCACTGACGGACTGTGACTGAAGATGACACACGAACAAACATGGAGTGGCGATACGGATTAGTCCGGTTATGAGCTGGTTGGTAGAGTGGTAACACATGGTGTTCTTAAGACAGTTCCCAAGTTCAAAGCCCAAACGGGACGGCGGATTTGCACTATTGATGAGCTCTTTTAAGAGCAAAACTCGGATCTGGTGCTTCCGAATATATGATTGACAGAGGGTTGTCTGAAGGATGGTCAGTTCGAACCAAAACCCCTAGAATAAAGTTGGACTGTGGCGAGCGAATGTGAAACATATCATTTCTTGGTCATTTGGTGTCACATTTATCAGATAAAATGTAGCTACCCACCACATCACATCCGAAACTCGAATGCGTGTTTCGAAAGAAATTACCCGAGCACTAGACTCCAAACGTTGGAGATATCAAAGACCGGGACAATGCCGATCTATCGGGGAAGAACTAAGTAGCGTGATTAACATTCGGTTTTGTGCAGTACATCATCGAACGATCGCTTTATGTCGTGGTGCGGAAAATTGTGTGAAACAATTTTCACTCAATTCCAAATACGTATTGACTCCGCATGACCGTGTGATGTAATCTGATCCGTTGAATATAACCATACCAACAAATCCAAATGCTCAAACGCATCACTGGAGCACATCACCGTGAAAATCATAGTCAACACTTTTTGGCATTTGACTTGATACAGTCTAGTGTGCAATCAACCAAACAAAACAGCGCGCGGCAACTGTCTGTCCATGTAACCTGTATAAACGATTGTGCGGGCTGTAATCATTTCGGGTGGGTAAACAGTTAGGTCGAGTCATGGTTGACCTCGAAATCTTTTCCGTCTACCTCATCGGTCGCTTCACCCATTCTCAGACAAAAGGCCAACCACTCAGGGCAACTGTGAGCTTTCACACTATTATCACCCCTGTGGTTAGACCAAAAGCAGACTGTGGGGAGCTTCAACCTTACACTAACCGTGTCCACTGCATTCCCGTATGTCGGAGGGGTGTGTTTAAGAACCCCAGCTTTTGAGCTCCGTGTTACCACTTTATGATCTATTTAGTCGCAACAGGGGCACTGCCTCATACGCGCGCATGCACAGAAAACCGCGATACGAACCGACGGAATTAAGTCACGTCGCCTCATCCAGTCCCGGTTAAACGGTGACACTGGTTCCCATTTTCTGTCTTGTTACTGGGATGGGGGAAAGCAAATATTGTCTTTATGACACTATTTTTATGTGGATCGACGAGAACCAGCAAAAACGGTCTTAATAACGGAACGTCTGGGGGACTAAAAGTACACAATCCTTTTCATGGACCATTGAAATGTAACTGGCGAACGGTTTAGTAGGAAAGTACTGAAATAGATGTTGGAGTTTTAAAATTGTAAACTGGGGAAATATATGGAATAAATCGAGCAAAAAAATGGGTAAGAAAATAGATGTATGATTGTTTTCTTTGGTGCTTTACCGAACACATTATTAGCATACAGCGAGGGGAAAGTGACAGTTTGGTGTTTGTGCAAGTATATAATTAAATCAAGTGAGAAGTATGTATAGATCCTTCGAACAGTTAGCCAGTGACTGAATGGCTGTGGTTCGTATTGCATCAATAGGCTTTTTTATAAACCGGTTTGCCGTCAAACACATTACGCCGTGGAAGAGAATGATATGCAAAGTTTTCATCCAGAACTCAGTAGCAACTCTCCGTAAATCAGCGAAGACACGGGTTAGGAAAATGCTTGCATATGCTGATCATAACTGGAGTGAGCGGCAACCTAGAACTAGTTGGTGTGTAGTCCACAAAATTCTTGGGTGCCTAACTCAAACACTAGAATCATCAAAGCGGCCACACAATTTAGTGATAAGACAGTTCATCGACAGAAGCGAAACGCAGTGACTGAGAGCAGCGAAAACTTTTAAAATAAATCGGGAAAGATCGCCGGGGAACAATAAAGGAAAAATAGGTAAAACAGATTGATACAAAAAGAACAACTGGTAGATTGTTTGGAACTGCTATCATAATTTATGAATATAGAATGAAGGACAACCGTTTTTGTTATCGTGACAATTCACCAGATATCAGAAGATCATTTCAGATTACTTTCCAATGTGACAGTCCACTCCACAACTGTAAGAACTGTCTGTGTGTTTGGGAGAGCCTTCAGTGGTGTAGGATGAACGCCCAAGAGGAACAAAATATTCAAAACTTTTTATTAAGGCTCTATCAAAAGGAAGAGTTTTAAGTAGCACTCAACTGATCAGATAAAGGATAGAAACCAGAATAATTTGATATAGATTGGAGTAGTATGATATTATGTGTATTTTGTAACTTCAGCAGGCAGAGGTACATATCCACTACTCATGCAGAAAGCAAACCAATCGGAAGAGAGAGGAGGGCAGGGGAGGGGGCAGAAGGACAGCACCTCGAAGAAGTTGCGATCTATCTGGGTAAAGTGAAATTTGCCATGAAAAATGCTTTTCAGTGTAAAGTGGGAGAGGAGAATAAACAAAGTATGTGAATAAGTAAGCATGTTAATAACTAAGCAAGCAAGTAATTGATAGTGCTTGATTATATATTAGAGTTGATTCATAACAGTACTTCAAAATAGGGATACAGCAACAAATCACCCACACCACATTGGTCATTGCATACTGAGTTAAAAGAGACGTCACTTATGTAAGGTCTTAC
>UZAN01040461.1:8692-22134 GCA_900618425.1 Echinostoma caproni | reverse complement strand
CCTAAACTGTCTACTGTACATCTTTTTTATCAAACTTTAACCAAAACCGGCAGTGCTTTAGCCACGACGCAGCAACTTCATTCATAACGCTGTAGGCGATTCAGATCAAAAAGTATCGGAATATTCTGAGGTCAACGAATGCGGGAAAAGATTATTTTATACAAATGTTGATGTTATAAAGCTTGGTTAGGAAATGTGGTGTGGTAATTGTATGTTGCGCAGTTCAACGTCGTAACAGTATAAAATGCCGCACCTGATATGGATTGGAAAAGGTTTAAACGATGGGCCCGTATAGACAAACTATTTGACACATCTCGTATGGCTTCAGTGTTTTCAGTAAANTTCAGTAAAACTGTTTTAATGTGCCAAATAATAAACGAATTAGAGACTTAAAAACGCTCAGCTGTTTGAATCTACTGAAGACCTTTTCCACTGGGTTGAAAAACGGGTTGTATGATGAACGAAATCGCATTTGTTGGTTGGCATCTAACTGTGCATCCACAGCTCTCCGATGAAGGGGTGTAGTGTCGAAGATAAAAATAACTGAAACATCCGGTTGGTCAGTAGAGATTAACGTGGAGCAGCTTTGGTAGAACTCCTTGAAAATATACCAATCAATCTTTAGATGACATTTATATTTCAAGATACCACCGACAAATGAACATGCTATTGTGTTTAAGTTGGGTCTTTCGTTGGATGGGAGGCTTCGAACGGCTTTACAGCCCACCTTGGAGTGCCTAACAAGTGCGAAAGGGCCATAGATTCTAATTGGTCTCGTCAATATGCAACCTCATTGTTGCGTTACCCGATCGTTGTATCCAGTCCGCAGATTCCGCTGGTTTTACTTTGACGGTTTCCAAGTTCCGTTCCACGAGTTGGCTGGTCAGCTTCCAGATCGAATACTGATATCCATCCAGTAATCGATCAATCGAGTGATAAATGTGCCCGCGAAGTGCTTCTCCATTCTTTCCTTTAACTGCCTCAATGTGATTGTATGGTCCTCATCGAGAACAGCACACCAATGTTTTGTGAACTCGTCGTTCAATTCAGCCTTATAAGATCCAGGTTTGAGTGTTATTTTCCGATCCGTGGCTGCAACACCACACGTTTCGACATTAATGCCTAGGTATTTTGTAACCTCTTTAAAATTAGCACCTCCCCGTGCACATTCAATTTTTAGGTCAATGAATGTTGTAATTTATTTTCTTCAAATTTTGGTGTTACAGATTCAATTACTCTCTGTCAGTCTTCCGCACCATTGAAGCGACAGGGCCTTTTTGTGTCCATCCGATATATCGTTTTCCATATTGCAGATGAGTATAACGGTCAGTACAACAAATATTGCTGCCACCTATTGTAGTGTTTTATAGCCCCACTACCGACTAATCGAATAACGCATGGCGGTAATATAGAGGAAATCTAAAATGCGGTACTCATGTGACTAAAACTCTCAACTGTTTTGCGTTTACAAACCAAAAAAATAATTTACGACAAAAAAGTAAGTGCTTACCGTTCCAGATCTCCACTTAAGTGGAATCTGTTCATGAGAGGTGGATACATTAACAGGTCAAGGACTATAAACACCTTTCACAAAAGTACATCTCCACTACTATCATCAGTCTATTAATGCTGCAACATTTTACGTACTTGCCTCGATCGTGGCTCACGAATTACGGGTTTCGTCTGACGCTTGATAGGAAGAGGTGTAATAAAGGGAGTGTCTTTTGCGAACGGTGTTTATTATCCTAAGACTGGTAATGTATCGACCTCTCATGAACAGAGTACATTTTAAGTGGAGATCTGGAACGGTAAGCACTTACATTTATGTTTTCATTTGTCGACTCAGGGCTTGTGAACGCAAAACAATGGGCCATTCGTGTCACATTTGAGATTTTTACTCAGGAGTAACGCATGTTATAAGAAACTTCTGAAGCTGTAAGAGATTAGTCAAATAGTTTGACGATACGGGCACATCGTCTATAAACCTTCTCCAATCAATANNNNATAGGTGGTGCAGCGTGCAACCGTCACACCTCATTTCTAAACGAAGCTTTGAAACATCAACATTTTAAGAAAATAATTTTTTTCAAGAATGGTTGACCTTAGAATATTCCGATACTTTTTGATCTGATTCGCGGTATGACTGAAGTTTGTGCGTCCAGGTTAGGGGCTAAGAATTGTGACTAAAGCATGGTGGATTTTTGCTGAATGATTGTGGGTCAAGACTAAAGCATTGCGGCTTTTGGCTAAAGCTTGATGTGTAAAGGTGTAGAAGTCTGACGAACGGGCATATTTTTATATTGTTACTAGGCAACAGATGGCGGAAATCAGGTTCCAGGTACATGGTATTGTATGGATGCGGGAACCCCTAGGTAGTGTTTTATTCAAAAGACGTAACATGAATAGTTTCACAGCTTGAATCCCTCTGAGTCCCTGAATCCGAAAGTTCATTGTGTTCTTAGTTGTAACCGAATGATTACTCTTGAAGGTTAAAATATGGCTGTTACCCTGGCGATTTCTAGTTTACTTAATGAATCAATGAGTACACGTTTCTCATCAATCTTTGAATTGAATTGACCTATGTTTACTGAGTCATCTGTTCGCTGACCCTGACAAACCGTTTGCAAACATTTGATGGAATGTCATGGTAACTTACTCTGTGCTCGTGATTATACAGGCTGGATGGTCAAATAAATGTTCAGTTAGCAAAACGGTCATTGATGGTCCTACATAGCCAACATGAATCGTAAAACTCTATTTATAACAGCCGACAATAAAAGTTTGATTTTAAATTGAGCTAAATGACTGGCATTATTTAGATCAAAGTGCTTTATCGTATGTACTATCTGGTATTTTCAAACAATTCGAGAGATTTCTCAGTCAGTATTCAGTAAGGCGTTCGATTCCCCACGATACGGTCATTGAAACGAGCAGGGAGATCGAAGCCAACAACTCGCTTTCTGTGATAATGTATTTTCCTGAATAGTTCGAATTCGCGGAGATGACATAGGCCACTTGCGAGTTTATTCGCTCCCAGGTACTCGGTTGGCATTCACTTTAGTTCCGAAGATCACAGAGAATGTCCACATCGTCGATGTGAGAAGCGTTGCCCGCTGTCCCCTTCATCAGACGGCGCCATCGTATTGACACTGAAATTCACGGATTATGCTTTCGCGTTATTCGTGGGTGAGTACGGTGCGCTCGTGTGTACACCTTTAACTCATATAGCATTGACCGTAACTTATTTGAAACCCCGTGAAACTGCCATCCTTCATCAGTCCATGGTTAAAAAATATGCAAATGCACGTGCTACCGGAATCGGCAAAACCTGTAGTATTCTCCACTGTTTACAGAGCGATATTTTGTTGGAAACGGATCGACTTTTCGAGATCCATCAAATTTCCTGTACTTGTCAGCTGGGAGCTATTAAAACTATGCGTTACGTTCTGTCGCACCAATGTTAGTCTGTATACTTCCCGAGCATAATGAATTCTGGACGTGATCCTGAACAGACAGCAATTACGAATTGACTGCTAACAGGAAAGGGGGGAAGCCGAATCGAAAAAAATCACTATTCCACGTTTATAGTAGTAGTGGCCACCAGCATCACTATGGTGCTTACACGTCACACAAGCACAGCAACAAAGAGCTATGAGGAGAATTATGTGAAGGTAGCACGTCGTCCAACGTATGATGGATAGATTTATGGTCACGGGTTCACACCCACTTGAAACCGGGAAATCATTCACCAATTTGGATGTATCGATAATTCACATGCGGTCCACGCCGAAAGAATCCCATTCACACCTCCAACCGATTTAATCGATTAGTAACCGCCCACAGGCTATTTGATTTCTTTGATTGACAAGTGCGTTGTCATCTGCCTGAGCGGTGGAAACTAAATGACTGTTGCTGCCGGGTCGAGTCGTACGCTAACCAGCCTACAGTGTTTGTCGTGACTCTTGTGTGAGCGTTATCAATTTTACGCCAACGCGAGCTTTACTCAGTTACTTACGTATAGCCATGTGCTTACCATCGCCCGAGGTGTATCTTTATCTTAGTCTTGAGGAAGAAATGTGAATTCGAGTTTTACCACTGAACTTCCAAAATATGGAGTTCAGATGGGAGCTGATATGGATGAGTATCCTTTCTCAACGAACCAAAGGATCTCAAACAAGAATTTCCTCCTCTTTCCCGTGCTACACAACCGTCTTCTTCGACTTGTGTTTTAACATAAGCTTAATTTGATCATTGTTATCCCCTGAATTGAGTCTATATTCTCAGTTCTCTTCTATCACCGTTTGAATTTGTTTGACCTTGAGCGTGGCGATAAAATTCGTAGTAGTTCAAGTTACAGCTGAGATTTGGAAAATAGTTTATACAAAGCAGCATTCTTTCTAACGAATGGTTCCTATTTCATGAGTGTTTATGAAATTGAGCACACGTATTCTAAATTGCATATCTCTTTTTATTCAGTGCACAGTAAATAAGCAAATTAATGAAAGTATTCTAGCTTAAATAAATTGATAAATTATTTGGCTACAAACTACTCACGCATTATCCACAATACGTGCGTATTATATCACATATGTTGTTTGAATAAAGAAGCCAAATCACAGGTTTGCACAATATATCCTGGATCATTTCACTGCATCTGTACACGTGCATACTACAGTCTATGTGATCATTAATATATGGTCAGTAAATAACAGAATCACACAAACAGCACCAAGGTTCTGAAATACGCCGAGGCACTAGCCATTCAAAATTACCATCCCAAACAGTGTAAATAGCGTGAATGGCTTAGCACTCTGGCACTAACTTGGTAACACGTGTTCGGTGAGTAATTTTGACCGCGATCTTTCTCCGCCTATGATTCTGTTATTTACTGACCAGATATTAATGCTCACATAGACTGCAGTATGCACGTGTACAGATGCAGCGAAATGATCCAGGATACATTGTGCAAACCTGTGTTTTTGGCTTCTTTATTCAAATTCGTTACGGAGAAACTATGCTTCCAGATATGCTGTGTCTGATGTGGGCTATATCATGTTCAATCCCGTGAATGCGGCTGGAAAAACGAAACATCGAGAGGAACAAATGTGATGAGAATCAGGATGTTGCACAAGTTTAGTCAGAAAGAAGGACTCCGAAACTGTCAATTTGTTTAACATTAGGCCTGCTATTAGTTCCCCACAGGGTAACCGCATCAAAACGACAAGGAAAGAGTGGAATTCTCGGGGTCCTACAGGTGTCCCGGGTTCGATCAACAATTGAACAAATTGACAATGAGCAGAAAACGACAGATTGATGTGTTGTGCATTAGATAGAATGGTGCAATAGGACCCGTGATAAGTCATTGGTCGAAGCTGATTCTCCCGGAGAACCCCAAGAATTATACAGTGGAATAGTACTGTTTCTTAATCAAATGCTAATCACATTCTACCCAGTAAGGAATTACGCTAGTCATGAGGGAACCAACTAGGCCAACACACAGTAGCTTCGGATTGATTTCATTATTCGGAAAATATAAAGGTAATTAGAGAACAGAAATGATCAAATTGAAGTAGGATTTGTGAAGAAAAATAATAATAGAAGTTATTCCGAAATCGCAGTTAAATTTGAAGAGAACAAACGATTTCATTTCATTACAACATATTGAGACTACTAGTGTGTTTAAGATGTATGATAATGGCTGTAGGCTCCATTTGTAGACACTCTAACTGATGATGCCAAACAGAAATTAGCAATAATACGGTTCTAAATAATTTTTAATGTTATCAGTACAGTTATTCAAAATGGACACTTAATGCATAGTTCTGTTACAAGTAAACTGATGATTTATGAACTCTCGGGAGGTTAACTTACCCGGATTTTCCACGGGTGTTACATTCTGGCCAACGCGATTTTCATTCGGTGTGTTCAGTAGACGACTAACGGAAAACAATCCACCTTTCCTCACGTCTTTCGCTAGTGGTGACGTTTTGTAGGAGCCGGATGAAGCCATCCGATCAGGACTGGAACTTGTTGTGCTGTCCACACTGAGTTGCAGCGCCGGTTCGAATGAAGAACACATGAAGTTCACAGATTCCGGCAATGTCTTGCGGTAACAAGTGAAGCCGCAATCACAGTCATGGCATTATAGCAAAGTTCGTTTCGGGACTTCAGATGCGTCATGTCATATCGTTCTCCCCTCTCCCCCCCCCCCATCTTCCTATTGCATATTCACTCAACACACTCAAACATGATCATCTCCCCTTGTGATAGTCCACAGCTGTTGATCTATAGGGTGTGAAGTGCGTGTTCGCGAAGGAGACAAGGCGAGGAAGAGCGGTGTGTGTGTGGTTGTGGACGAGTAAGTGAGTGAGGTGAGAACGCACGTATCTTGTCCGATGAGACCGCTGTCCACAGGGATGTGCGTCCATACTTGTCCTAAGATGGATGAACATTGGTTGGGTCAAACTCATTCTTTCCCTCCGATCTCATTCGGATAGAGTAAGAAGTATGAAGACGCAAGGGGAAAGGAAACCCTGTTGGCGCTGTTGCAGTTCTCTAGCGGGTACACAAATTTGACGCGTGTGAATATGGTGTCTGAGATCCTAATGGACCAATCGAATGACTCCATCTATCATCGATGATCACACCGGAGAGGGGTTGTTGCGTGGCGAAGTGAATGGTCTACATGGGATAGGGTGACTAAAACAGGTTCATCAAATCACAGAATAAAGCAATGAGTTCATTCTTTTTCCTCATTATTAAATAGTGAAACAATGTACATGAAGATTGTTCTGATAACTAAAGATAGACCGTGAAGTATAATGAGAAACATCAGAGTAGCGTAAACCAGTCCAGTTACGATTACAATTCAAACTAATAGCAAGGACTGTTTGCAGTACACAGAAAAACCGATCAAAAACTATTAAATGACCAATATCACCTGTTATTTAGGGTAAATCAATTGATGTTTTACGAAACATAGAGATGCATTCATTTTACGTTTTTATTAATCATAACTATCTACCCATTCAGCTACCTACCGACCTAAATAACTAACAAAGGGTTGTGTGGAAAGAATAGAGGATTTGATTTGATTGTATGATGAATTCCTCGGTGTAATCCTTTGGTCCAGTGGACAGTATGCTTGCGTTCTGCCTGAGAAGTCACGGGTTCGATTCCCAGTTGATAGATAGTCGATAGATTTGTACTGCTGATGAGATTCAGGCGGATGGAAACTAAGCAACTAACTAACTAACTATCTAGCAGGTTTAATTATTCACACACTTGCTTGCTTGCTTACTTACTTGGTCACTCACCTAATTACCTACTTATTTATCTACTTCTTTACTTGCTTATTCATATACTAACATTGTAAGTCCAGAACGATTGAGCATATACCGTGTAGTTTAGTTTTAATCGATTCACGTTAGAACGCAGTCCAATTCGATGCACATGATCGAAACCGTGAGAAGTGTTTATCATTATTTACGCGGTGAATGCTTGGGTCAGCCCATTCAGTTTTTCACAGCTAGTAGGCACCGTAGATGATCTTGGCTGTGGGTTTCACTCCTTGGGAGATCGTTAATTCCCCACCAGTTGAATGTATTTAAATGCGATGGAAGTGTTTGTGAAAACCGACAAAGAGCACTCGATAGCTGTTTCGTCCTGTTTGGGACTCGTTAATAGCGCGAACTTTTTGTGACCACGTGTCAGGACTCGAACCGCGAGCTTTCGGGTTGGGACTTCAACCCGTTACCCCTGATCTACACGCTCGACGGTCATCACCTTTGTGCGAATGGATCCCAAACAGGACGAAACAGCTGTCCAGTGCTCTTTGTTGGTTATCACCAACATTTCCATCGCATTTATATTTATTTGTCAAGAAATGTGGGATAAATTATAATCCTTACAGGGTCAGATATCCTGACTGCAGAGTGACATTCAAGGATGTGCTGATGGATCATTAAGCAAAGATCCATCGAATCTGATGGCAAAGAAGAGCATGCTTGTAGAACGGATTTGAACTCGGGCATCATTACGATTGAACTAATGAAGATGGGCAATATACCCCATCAGTTTGATACTCAATTAGTTGGCCAGCTTGTTTTCCCAACATTCAGTTTACCGTGTTCCCTATAGATATCCTAGAACAATAATCCAACCCTACTGCTTTGATTTAATCCACATTGCATCTTTTTTGTGCGCTATCCTAAGCAGCTCATGTATGTGTGGTCATTAGTAGTATTTATAAATTTGGGCATAGAACGAACACCAACAGTTATGTTCAGAATGGCCATCCTGCGATTGGAGAGGAATATGGAGAGGAATGGAAGAGCTAACTGATAGGCTGGAAACTCCGTATGGTTAAAGGACGAGCACAGCACAATCACATAGTTACAAGAATTTATGGAATGAGTTCGCCGTCTATCGGCTGTTTTTGTTGTTACTGTTATTGTTGTTGCTGTCTGCGGTTTGTATAAACTAAGGACTAAAAATATTACCGGATTGAATGATAGTTAGCCACATTTCCTTGGTACATACTCAGACTGACAAAATTAAAAATCACACCCAATTAGAATTAGATGTACAGACTCAAAGCCAACATCCTATACGAACCAATGTCTCCATGTTGAAGTATCGCCACGAAGCTAACTGACCCTTGTACGCGATGAGCACGATGAGAAGCCTCTCAATGATAAGATTACGACAGTCCGGCAGTAGTAACAGCTGAGAGCCTTCAAATCACTTAGCCTGGGTACAAATTCTCACTCCCCCTCTTTTCTGTGTATAGCCTCGAAGGAACTAAAAACCTTGCAAACACCAGCTCAATTGAACTATGTGTTGACTGAGCTTGGGCGAGTGTAAAGATCAGGGAGATAAATTTCCTGATTATGATAATAATATCAAACATCGTTATTGAAGGTGTCATTTGAACATGCATACGTGATCTAATGTTCATTTGATCTGAACACAGATGCATCAGCATCGACTATCTTGGCTAATCTATTCTCACCCCCGGGGGCAAATCTGACATGTTACAACGAATGATCATCCGTCTTGATATGATCTCATCCCAGGGTAATATGCACTGTAGGAGGATGTTCACGGAAGGCGTTGAACATAATTGTTTTGTTCTCCTAACAAAGAACATATGAGTGAGTGAGTGGGTGTGCGTAATCGAATAGATGATTAGATATTTATTCTGTTTCTCCGATAGGTAATTGGACAAATTAACCTTAGCCTAATTCGTTTCCGAAGGAAGGATAACAAATGTTGCAGACGCTATGTATATATTATACTCGAACTGGTAAAACGGTGGAATGTAGCTCTTTTGGGAGAGGTAGAAAATATGAAATTGAAGAGGGTACTTCGGTGAGTTCATCTTCCATATATATTACAAATTACCCAATAACCGCCTAATTTTAAAACCTAACCCACTGGGATAATTCTGATATGTGATCATGTTAGATTGTTGCAGCTGATTACCGTACGTCATGCGCAATCATGTATCACAAGTGTGAAGTGTGGATCAGTTCATCAAAGCTTAGCTTATTCACTATCCCGTCGTTTTCGTTGGTCGAGAGAAGCTATAGACGATAGTATACATTCAGTATTATACTGTTATGCTATGCTGTGCACAGGTGGAGAGTAACGTTAAGTACAAATAAGTTATGGCTTGTCACAGTAAGTAAACAGTGGAAAATGTGGTAGATTTTAGGTTGTTCATCTAGGCCTCAAATATCTCATCGTATCCAGTGGCGGTATGCTGATAAAGGCCGATGTGGCTGACCCTTGATTAATTTAAGTCACTAACCCCCATCCAGTAACGAATCAATGGCTCATAAACCTTTGGGTATCTCGTTACACAACGGACGCAAAAACGACCTTGATTACAGGCTATCATGGAGACTTAGCTCCGGACACTGACCTATTGTGGGTTAGGCTTAGGCTGGCCTCCTGTGGTCCCTTATGAAAACCACTACCTGCTTTGAATAAGGGCATTAAGAAGTATTGAATTTGCTTTATTATTTTATTTGTTTTACATGGTCAGGGGTGTGAAGAAACATAAGTCATTCTGGTTGGGTTCACATGAGGTATATCATGTTACTGATTTTCCATGAGAATCTCCCTTGAATATCTTTTCTTTTACAACATTCTTACCTCAGCCTAATTAGTAGTGGTAAAATTCAACCCGATTAACTGCTTTTTTATGGTTCATTGGCACCCTCTTATACATTTTGTTCGCATATCATAATACTGTTTCCCTCGTATTCCCGTTACCGTATCCATTCTGTACGAAGTCAACGGGAAGGATCGATAGGTTTGGAGCCAAGAGTGAAAAATGTTGTTAAGTTGGGGTCTCTGTCTATCGTATTCACGATGGAAGAGTGAATTTCCACAGTAGGATTCGCTCTGTGTGGTGACGTGAATGATGAAACTATCTCAGCTCGGACTGTTGTTCACATACGGTCAGGAGGCAAACTAAAGAGCAGCCAATCGAACCAAGACGCAGAGACCGGCAACCATGTCTGGCTTGAGTTTACCCATGCACCATTTTCTCTCTCTCTTAGAAACTGTGAAGTAAGATCACTGGTAAAGGCGATATATAAATCTGGCGACGGTGGAAAATGGCTATTCCAGTAAAGTTTTTGCAGCAGCTGTTCAAAAAACAACAAGAACAGTTTTAGACTTTGATTCAGTGGCTCTCTTTGCAGCAAAATTCAAATAACTCAGAGATTTCGACCGTCGAAACTCTGTTCCCAAATACCAATGAATTTTATTATGATCCTGATGTTGGTGTGGCTTTTGAGTCCTGCTATCACAGATGTGAGGATATCCTGAAAATTAATGATGTCCCACTTGACGATGCCGCTCATGTTCGACTTTTACTTCGCAAGTTGGGTCCGGCAGAACACGAAAATTCCTTCCCAAACATCCAAGGGACCTCGACTTGGAAGAAATAGTCCAACACCTTAGTGCTATTTTTGGTGAAAGATTATTTTTGTGCAATATACGGTGTCAATTCCTCAAAATATCCAAGGCGGTTGAGGTTTATTTTTTCTCCTACGACAGTCGTGTCAGTCGTGAATGCGAGCGCTTCAAGCTGCAGATGATCAATTCAAGACTCTTATTTTTGTTTGTGGTCTCTACTCCTCCACCGAAAGTGGCATTCGCACATGGCTATTATCCAAACTGGAAACTGAAACAAAAATCACCTTACTACAAGTTACTGATGAGTGCCAGCGCTTAATTAATTTAAAACATGATGACAAGATGATTCAGTAAACAGGCGACCTAACAGTTACTGATGTGACTGCATTAACCGCATCCAGAGGACGACATGCATGTTGGCACTGAGGACAGTGACATTTCGGTCGATTTTATGCATACAGATTACATAATTGCGGACTTTGTGGTTGGTCATAAAGAAACCATCTGTCAACATTGCTCTAAACCAAAGCCATTCCATAATGAAAGAAGCAGCTCTTCAAACCTCAATTTTGCCATCGAAAGTAAATCCCAATTTGTATCAATAATTGAACAGTTAACTTACAAACGGATACATCCTCTGATATAACTATCATCTCAGTAAAGACTTGGAATTTACTAGGCAGGCCATTTTTTCAGTAAACCACCCATGTTGCCCAGGCGGCATCCAGAGAAAAAACCCCAACTATTTGTGAGTTCAGTTGCGAATTTTCCCTTGGCACTTGCTGCATATCTAAACTTGATAATTTGAAAATTCTTGGTATTGATGGGGTCGATAATTTGGATTTGTGGCAATCCCCCTTCATTGAAATTTGTGATTGTTCTGACGCTGAGTGCACCTCTCATTTAAGCCAGTTGGTCGTTTGTGTGGCGATAAAGTGTGAAAACATGAATGATATCCCTTCTCGTTTGAAAACTGACTTACCCGGTAATTTTTCGGATGGTCCTGATTTATATCGTAAAACAACGACATTTTTACATGCACCTTCCGACACTAGACCCGTATTTTGTCCAAAACGGCCTGTAACTTAAGCATCAGTAGAGAACATGTCAACGATGAAGCAGCGAGTCATAAGACTGCCGTGTCCAGGTGTGCCTCTCGCAGCGCATCTGTGTCATTGAGAGCAAACATCCAAGGGGAAACTTCTATTGATGGAGATTTCACACTGGTAACCAATAAAAGAAACAAACCTAAGCTAAAGCTTGGAAAACAGAACCTGGATTGTTCACGTACCCCAAACTCACCCACACCGGTAGGGTCATCTCCTCAGTCCTGTAGAAATAGACTCTCAGCAGTCCTCCAAGTTTCATCATCTACCGAACCTCGCGGTCCTTATCGCAAATCACATTCTAATCTCATTTTATCATATCGAAAATCCATTCCTACGTCACCTGCTGATTCAAAGGGGTTCGTTGGGGCCAACCACTCCATCGCTCTGCACAATAAACTCGCATTATAGAACGCTGAATTATACAAGTGCGTCAGATGGCGCCTCCGTCTAGGGACATTTCGTATGGATTTGACATATCAGCCACCTCGGAACTAGGACCAGGCGGCAAAGAAACGCTCCTCTAATTGTATACCCATGTAGTTACTGATGAACCACTAAATTACGAACTCAAGTCTCGCAGATTTCAGCACCGAGATCAAAGCACCTAACCAAACTGACCGGGCACTCAACTTGAACCTGAGCTCCAATACGCAAACTGATCATCAGCCCCGAGAATCGAACTTATGAGTCAGCAGTGGTGTTATCGATTTCATTCTTTTGAAAGGAGGGTGGTGCGATGAGAGCTCAAATCATGCCGCAGCTCGCTCCCATCGAATGTCACTCGACTGGTCGGCCTCGCTATCGATCAGACCAGTCAAATGCTTTTTGATTATTTCATCCATTGACCCTGTAAATCGTCCTGACACACTTACAATCAGCCTGTTCCAGTTCAGCGACTTTTGTTCTTTCTAATCAGGGGCATATAATTATAGCGATAAATGCGACAATATAACCAATAACTCCTTTGTAGTTGCCATTTCTCTTACTTTCTTACCAAACAACAGCAGTGCAGAAAAGCTATTTGTTTAACAAAATGTGCGAAGGACAGAATTTTTCGTCGCAAACAACTTGTGAAACTCTTCTTTGTAATAGGCCAGGTTCAACTTATCAAAATGTAACAATTAATGCTGACGTCAAAGAAGTATTACATAAGAGATTTTGTCATGTAAAGGGCAAATGAAGCGCGAACTGAAAGACCGTTTCAAACTGGTTGGGTCGCATCATCACTGCAAATCCATCTATCCAAGTGAGGATCGAACCCAGGACCTCGCAGGTAGAACGCAAGAAAACTTCCCATTTGAGAACCGTGCAGCTGCTGACAAGCGCTTCCTGACTTCTCCATTCACGCTTCATTTGGTCTGAACACGACAATATACTCTACAAAATCCAGTTAGGTCATCC
>UZAN01040460.1:44367-69693 GCA_900618425.1 Echinostoma caproni | reverse complement strand
CAGAGTAAGAAGAAGTGGGTTGGCACAACACGACATCATCTGCATATTTCAGAATTCGTGCGGGAGAAACACAGGGAATATCACAAATGTAAGTGGCAAATAAGTATGGGGATAGCACAGCTCCTTGAAGGACCCCGGAGTTGCTGACTAAGGGTTTCGATGTGGTCTTCCCCAATCTAGTGGTTTAAACCTAAAAGGCAATAGATAGTATCCTCTGTTTCCGGTGTGGTGTGGAGTTGCCGAAAACTGGGAGGGGTGGGTGAAATGGAAAGGATGGAGAGTATGGGCGAAACAATGACCTGACAAATTGTTTTTGTGCACACAAAGGTGGCTTGTGAATGCGAATTCCCACTATTTCCGCGGTGGCCAGAATGGNCTGTTCACATACATGCTAGAGGGGGTGAAGCGCTCCAGTCAAGTCAACTAATGGAGCCCAATGGACATGGTGTGAACAGATTGCACTCGTAATTGACTGTGTCACCCCAGTGTGCTACCAGGCCGGAAGATGCACACGAACTCTCTGATTTAATAGTCTGCTTGTATGACCGATATGCTTTGTTCCACAGCAGCAAGGGAAGGAGTAAACAATGAATGAGATCGCAGAAACGGGAACATTAGCTTTGAGCTGCCGCGTGAGGGCCGGTTCGGATGTGAATGTGACACACAATTTCGCTGCATGGAAAGTTTGACTGTTGTCAACTTTCGAGTAACCATTTACGTCATATTGTCACCTGCCCACTAATTAATATATCTTTTCTTTGATACGAACATTAGTGAACAGCGAAGTTACAAAGAGGGAAAATATTCGCAATCCGGTTACATTCGTGGTCTGAATGGAATCCACCAGATCAAACTAGTCTCGTTGCATATGCTTCGCAAGTCCAGTCTTTATAAGTTCCAATTTGCTGACGAGATACGTGTGAAAAGTTTGTTGGGACTAAAAGCGGGGCTTGGGATAAAAAGAATTTGCCAAATTATATGGCAGCTTCTAATTTATGACATACTGAATGAAATCGTTTGAAAACATTCGCTGGAACCTATGTTCACAAAGTGAGAATAGCATAAAATCTGACAATGATTTTGGCTTGTATGTTGGCTTCATTCCCCGCCTGATCGCAGGACCGAAGAATCATTTTTAGTCACTGGATTAGGGTACTTACTTAAATGCAGTGCACCGAAGGAAAAGAGCGTCATTAATAATCAAACACGTTTGTCATTTACAGAACTGAAAGAGTTCGAACGAAATGTTAGGCATGAACTATGCGGCTTTGTGGTTTCGGTCACTTGTCGAAATCAACTCAAAATAAGACCGCACACAAGTCATAGGTATTGTGCAGGCTTCTGCATATACTAAAGATCCGGTTGATTGTAAAATAATAGTTTGTGAAAACATGGGCAACAACCAACCCCACTAGTCGTTGGTCTTCTCCAAAGTACATTTAAAGTCAATATGATATATGTAATCTCTATCTTAATAAACACTAAATTACACACTGTTGTGACTCTGACATTTACGAATACTGGACGTTCTCTGTGATTATTACGAAAGATAATTCTAGTAAATATGTCAATCTAAAAAACGTCACGTAATATTCCTAGCCTGTCCAATGATAGGCATCTCGATGCAGTATTCACATAAATCAGCCGGATAAAGAGATGCGCCTTTGTTGAAGGCTCAAAATATTGTCAATCGCAAGCTGACAGGATTGGCTACAATAATGCCACAAAACACTGGCGTAACAGATGCACTGTAGCGGGGAATGCGTAGAATACCACAACATCGGTAACACTGGTTGATTAGTTTGGACAAAAGTACAAGCAAACGCAAGATAAAAGGCGAAATCGGCCGTACACCTACCTCCAGAGAAAATATTTTCTAGTTCTTCACATGCTGCACATTTTAAAGTACTAAATGCTAACTCGTAGGTTGAAATTGCGATAGTTCAACCTTATTTGTATCGCTTTTTCATGCGAATTTTTCCAAAATATATTGCGGTTCCGAATATGATGCAAAACAGAACACAAACTTTCGCAGATTAGCGCAAATCATTGAATGGAAAATCAACTGCAATTGATTCTATTAAATGACCAAGTTTGATCTGTACAACTGACAGAGAACGGGAGCATATAACTCTATAATGAGCTTACTCTAATATTTTATTGAACCAAAGCTATAACTGAATGCTGGATACAACATAAGCTGACGGAGTGACAAACAGTCTTTTCCTTCGAAATGAGAAACTTTTCGTTTCGGAATTTAAGAAACGATACATAGTTGGTTACTCAGCCTAAGATAATGGAGCCAATGTCCTTCAATCGTGTAAACCGCACACTTCCCGGTATCATGTTCATGTGGTGTTCCGCGGTCGTAGTCTCATTCACATTGTTGTTAACCACACTTCATTGCTTTGAATATTACGCTGACGGAAGAGAACGTTGTGACCGAACCGCATATTACTCAGAAGCTAGTCTCGCATTGCGGAACAAGTTGATCAACACAAAGGTTTTCGCCACAGTTAGCTATATGCAGAACAGTATTCCGTCAGTGAGCTGACAAAAAATCGTCCCCTTTCATAAGAATACTGGATTAAACTCGAATACACACTTGATAGCAGTGTAAACCTTTCGTTGGAACAACTGCGATGTTGTTTCGAGACTAAGTAAATTGTCCACCGATCTCAAGAATCGGACCGTGTGAAATGGAATTTTTTACGCGAATCCCATACATGGTAGCATGTGTGTTTACACAAGGTGACGACATGTGGAACTTCAGCTAAATTCCTATTCGATAATGAATTGATTGAAAATGACGATGACAGACATGAATATAAATAGAATCATTCAAATTCGCTAGAGGCAACTCCAATTATCGCTACTTGCAATAAACATCTGGGAGTAACTTTTGTCTTCCTTTACTATTTGTGCGATTTACTGTGTACAACAAACGGATGAGCTACTATTTTAAAAAACACAGAGGCAAACAGAAGTTTTGTGTGAAAGCCAGTGCGAAAATTTGGTTTATTTAATAAAGATCATTCGTCATACAGAGTCAATATATCACACACCACTGAAAAACCTGGAAATCTTTACACATATATTTCGTCCTGCTTAGGAATCACATACGCACCAAATACAGTAGGATTCGAGCCCGGTCAATACAAGTTAGTATCGAGTTGCAATAACCACTTAAGCTATCCGGGCTGGCTGATAACAGTTCGCTACATGTCAACACTAAGTGATATTGGGCGCACCCGTAGGCCATGTCAGCAGGACCAATGAAGTGTATCCCGGCACTGCAGAAGTACCACCTTTGTAAACCGAGTCCCATTTCGATGAATTTAATCGACATCAGAGCTTATACAGCACAATGTCAGTGAATTTCCACAAGCTAGACCACTGCACGTGAACTCGGCCTGTGTGGGCCAGCCCCAAAATGGCGCAACAGTTTGGTAAACCAGAGCTAGTGTCGTTTCTAACAGCGATGAAACCTGATATGTGTACGTGATCGGTAGAAGGTGAAGACGGTAATTGAAAATAAACGGAACGGAGTTATCAAAGAATGTATTCCATCATGCGTCCTATTCCCATGTTTATAAAGGTCATTCTGAGCTCATGAACTCCACTCAAGTGGACTGAAAGTAAAGTGTTCAAGTTGAATCAGGTTCGAAACGCGGAAACATTCGTCAAAAATGTTGAAAGCAAGTAGCAGCATAATAATGGTTCAAACCCGCTATTCGAGAGGTTCCAGCCTCGAAAGCGTAAATACCATCAAGCAAGCAAACCAGATAGTACATCATGTTATTCGGTCCTATGACAGCCAGTTACATTTAGCCTGATATTCACACCGCATTTTAACCAAAACATACGTGAATAAGGAGTGTGAGTTTAAAAAAAAATATTTTCACTCTGTATTGTTTATTGTGTCAATGAGTGTTGAATATTTCTCAACACAAGCATCATTCAGTTGATATACCTGTTTCGTATTTGTCTACGAAACGAGGTTTTTCAGCTTTGGACGAACCACTGCTGCCGTGTATTCCCATGGTGAGGGTTCAAAATGTGAAACCATTGCCATCGACATTTTGATGAGCTGCGTCACTTGAGATGAGGACACTTCACTCTAATTAACTACTCCTCCCCCACCCTTTGGAGATATTTAATAAATAGCTCTCTGCTTCTGTTTCTATCTGTTGATGTTGGGAGAAGGCAATTAAACCTTTGGTATGAAAGTCACAATCGAGAAAGATGGTCTGAGAGAGAGTGAGAGAAAAAGAGAAGAAAAACAACGAAACGTGAGGTGAATCCGTGCAATCTTACTGCGATTTCGATGGGATTAAACCTATCAGAACTCACACCAGATAGCGATTAACTGCAACCCAAGCCGACAAAAGTGCTACTTTAACAGATGAAAATCAGCTGTTTGTGAGTATCAAAATGGTTGAAGCTGCCTAAATGAACTTTTCGTATGGACGTTTGTGTCTTTTAACATGTAACAGAACACGAGCATGAGGCTGTATGTCAAATTTATGTTAATTGAAAGTAAAGTGAATACACAGTATAGGTGTGTTCAGCATGTTGAACTTACAGAATGCTTCCTTGTCCATTGATTAACATCTGCAAATGACTGGTCGCTGAGGTGAAACTATTAGATGGATGAAGACCTGAAAGTGTGCAAGCAACAACAATAACAATAAGCAACGATAAATGAGCCATGCACAAAATAATGGGAGCTCATCCTCCCCTACAATTTACATTGCTTGTAAGGAACCACTTGATTTATTGCACCCAGAGATTAGGTGGAAGGGACAGAGTCCGCTTTCTGTGGTCAGCATTGAAATGAGTCAAAAGATTCAATGAGCCGTGTCGTTGACAGAAAGGATGGAGTGAATGGATCTAATGTGTATCGTATGTGAAAATTAGTCATCTTTTGTATGTGACATCGTAGCGAATTTTTTCCAGTTTCGTTCGGTGCTCTTCAGACATTCAACAATATTAATCAAACCATGTGGTCTGGGAGCAAGGTATACGTTCACTGAAAATAGTGACGGTTTCAAACAAGCATGAATGTTGGGTGAAAACAAGTCATTGTTTTTCCGCTCGTGGTGAATGCCTACCCACTCAACAACGCGTCCATCCTCCGTCAAGCAAAGTGCCGCTTCCAAGAAGAGACTGTTATATTGAGATTATAAGCTGCTGTTCGAAAACCTATGGCGTTGTAGGAAGAGCACCGTATATATATACATATATATAGTTAAGCTTTTACCTACTAACATCTAGCTAAAATGAGTCTAACCGTTCCATTTTGGAATCCAGGTCCGTATTAGAGTTTGGAAAATCAAGGACATCAAGACAAAGGTTATAAGGACACTTTCTAAGTGAAACCCCCTTTGTGCCAATACTACGCAGTTGAGTGTTTATAAGAATGAAAAACTTTAAAGAAGTGTGTCGAGTGACTACTATAACAGCTGGATCTCTTTAACTGTCATTGGTAAAAAGAACAGTCTAACCAGTTATTAGGCCGATGATATGCTTGCATATTCTCTTTAACGTTTTGAGATGTAAACCATAATAATAAGCTCAATGGTAAACGGAAACAGTGGATTCTCTACACGGTAATCTTGCCACAAAAGAGTACTGGGACATGCCCATTGTAGACTACAGTGTCTCAATGCATGTTTTATGCCGTTCCGCGGGTTATAATTCCCTGGCTTAAAATACTTACCCAGAGAAGTTGTAATTGGAGGAATGCCAAGGGGGATCAGAATATGAGCTGAATTCAAGGTATCAAAATCAGGTAAACCTGAGCTTCCAGTTTGAAAACCTCATGACATGCCTGTTTTTCTGAGCCCCAGACGGTGACACTCGTATATTTGCTCGACATTGACGCACATCTATTTCACCTGGCACTGGGACCATACCACTTTGTCCTTTTTATAATACATATAAAAGCATGTGCCCGAAAACCGGTAACTTCAACCAACACAGTCTGACAAGATTATTCCCTGATGGAAACTGGAAGGAGCTGTTTTTTGACTACCTGATGACTTTCAGTTCAACTTTTCAGTGATCTCCTTTTGAAGGATTCTTTCAAATCAAAAAATGCTTTGAAATGAATGTAAATGATATTGAATGGATAGGTTCAAATAATTTCAGATAAGTCTTTCACTTTATCCGTGAGTAATCCCATAGAAGGATTTGTTCGTGTATAGCGTAGATGAAGTGTGAACTGAAAAGCTAGGGACTACTGTATAGCTATTTCGACCTGGTTTGATCTCATCAGCAGTGCCAATCTATCAACCCAACTGGAGATTGAACCTGGGACCTCAAAAACAGAACGCAAGCATGCTACCCACGCGGCCGTCTGACAGCTGACCAGAGCGTTTTCATTTTCCATTTACACCATGTAGCGCAACCCATTTTTGCGAGCTAATTGCGGGAATCGAACCTTGCTCATCTCAGCAATGGCCTCCGGGGTTTTGACTCAATTGGAAACTTTTACAACCTAACTGCTTAATGTATGTGAGTAATAGAGGGTTTTCTGTTTCATATCAGTTTGCATTGAGCCTAAGTGAGGTGTATAAGCTTTGTTAGAGCACAATCGGATTCCGAGTGCCTTAATCGCGTTATGAAATGCTTCTGCGAAGAAAACGATGTTCGAGCACTGGCACAGGAAAAACATCATTCATTTGCATGGTCTTAGCATGGACAAAGAGATCTTCGTGTTTTATTGGAATACACTGGGTTTCAGCGAAGTATTGTACCTGATGGGCACGTGACCAACGTCAAAGATTATCGAGTATTTGTGAGGGAAAATCTAACAACATAAATCACTATATCTCATGAACTGGAATGAGAAGCAGTCATTGTAAATTTTTTTCAATAATTTGCACTGTAAACATTAAACACTGTGTTAACCAAGGCCAGAACATGCCGAGGTGCTGTTCATTGATTGGTTCAAATGCAAACTTTATAAACGAAATAACTGCACTGTAACCACGATTCAAATTCTCGAAAATAATTGGCCTAGTAAAAATATTCAATAGAATATCCAAAAAATCATTCCCAAATATTCGGCATGCAATCCAGAGCGAACTTTCGCCAATAAGTAAATTTTGAAATAGATTAGAACTTTTGACAAAAACCGAGTTCATTTCCCCCGCCCAGGACTTAACTGAACAGAGATTGCGTGGTAAGACAGCGAAGATCATCACTGTTGCTCTGAACGCATTTGTGACAAATATTGACAACCACAGTTCCGTTGCTAACCGGAGTTATCCTTATTAGTGGTTAAAATTCTGAAAAAGTGTACAAATGTGCACGTTCCGTTGACAAGCTTAGTCAGAATTCACTAATTCGTTCGATTCGAAATGAAGCCAATCGATGGAGAACATTTATCCACAATTAGGGATTGTCACGACAGTAAGGCAGTCTGCACAGATATCTTCCCAATGAAAATTTTCAGTGTGTGATCAGGATTTTTGAACACGGAAAAGGGACATAATGAGCTGAAAAGATTTTCAGTGCATTATTTTTCAGCACGTCTCCACAATCCGTCGTCAAGATGCGTGCAAACATTTAGGTGTCGTTCACCTCTGAAGTCAAGGCACTGAATGTAAGAGCAAACACTTTCCTCTGCAATTAGGTTTAAAATTCGCTTAGTTCAATTAAAAATACCCTTGGGTATACTATGGGTTGATAATCTACCATATCTGACCTCAGTATGTCACACCAGTCAACAGTTTCTCTTTCACGTTCAAAAGGATCGAACTTAACTGAGAACCACCGGCTTACTGTAGGCAAACTTCGCGTATCATACCTACCTATTTATGTTTTGTACGCTTCAATTTACTGCACTCAAAATTACTATTCTTCTCGTGAAGTTGCCATCATTTTCGATGCACCTAACTATAATATCTGCAGGAAACAGTGAAGTAGCATCGATCAATCAAAGCATGTCAAACGACCGAACAGTATTCAAAACATTAATTCGTTCTAAGCGACAATAAAGTGTGCAGTGAGAGAAAATCCATAACGAATCGACCACCAACTCGGCGTCGTATGACCTATCGTCCATTTTCTCTCCTGAGTGACGAATAAATACATACCCACATTCGTGCATTGATTTCACCTCTCACCATTCTAAATGTCCCGTCTTTCACTTTTACCCTACTGAAGTATTTTAACAACGATTCACTTTTCGTATCAATTCAACATAAAACGCTATAGAACGCTCCATCCCTATTGAGTATTTATCTTCGTTGACGCTCATAAGTGAGTTAAACATGACAAAAAACCTCACTCGCACAACCGATGAAATAGATTCTCCAAAGGACAAAATAGATCGGAATTTTTTTCATCTATGTGTTGAATTCCTATTCACACCGGTCGTTGTTTCTCCCATGAAACCGCTCTTCGGTACTCAAGACCGTTCTCACCAAACTGACATTCAGCTGCAAAACATTGGTAATCTCTTCTGCAAAAGTGACATTTCTACGTTGAAAAAAGTGGGAAAAGCGGTTTTATTCTACGCACAGTTAACCATTTGCACAGACAACATCCACAGTTGCAGAGTATTTTATGGAGTTCACGTTCTACCTGAGTTCATACGTTTTACGTCGATTGTAAAGACGTTTTTATCTTTTAAAGTAAATGCATGTTATCCGCGAATTGTCAGATGTCTTAATGATAGCGGAAAACCTGTCAAGGGAGATCCATCTTACAACCTGGCTATATATATTTTACATATAGTATAAATAGTAATATTCAGTACGCTGATCCCTCGGTACGAGGTTATTTTGACTAAAGAATGAATGAATACACTATGGTCGCGAAACAAACAAAACATAAACGAGGGACATTTCTGCCGAAAATGATTTCACATTCCCCTGTTTCATCATCTTCTACTTTGATTAAATCTATTGTCCATAGAAACTGCTCACTCCTATTCGGTTGCACTACTGGTCCAATAAAATACCCTCTGTCTTTTTCCTTTGCGAGGTTCGAGCAGTGCCAGTGAGCCACAAACTGACTGATCGGTCTTGTGATGAAACCCTACACGTACTATCCAAGATCTCGCTACCTCGGGGGATAGTGTGTTAATCTGTAACTGAACATAACCCTAACATTCTGAAATCGTATGGGGCAGCTGAGTGAAAAGAAGTCTCAGTTATCATTTTGTGTATCAATAATAGTAGCACTGTTATTGGGAGGATCTTTAAGCACACTGGATAAGTTGAGCCAGAGGCTGATTGATTTTAAAAAAATTTTAATATCATACGTTTAGAAAAATTAGTCTTTCTTAAATGCTCCCCTCATTCCGAAAATAAGGTTTTTCACTTTGTTAAAGTACCTCTAATGAATTCTTAAAACAAAACATCGAAGTGGATGACGATCTGTATGTAGGACGAATGTTCAGTTGAAGAGTCTTTATCAGACAAAATGGGTTTATGATTGAACAGTCCAGTGAATCAAGATTAATCACACCGCCTTGGATGCATGCACTGTCCACATTGCTCATTTTGATCAATATCACGTTGCTAAATAAATGTGATTAATAGATATTTGGGTCATTGATAATAATCTATTTAATATGTTTAAAATAACGACAATTGATAAACAGGACTCTTTCGTGGTAGAATATTTTTATTCAAATTTAGATAAACAAAAGTCATTTCAAATCAATCTATGTTAATATACAGGTCATTTGAACTATTTCCGCGCTTGTGCCGCGGTTTACAATACAAATGCAAAAGCAAAATCGAACGAATGAGCATCACTTCTCTCCCAAGTTCACAACGGCGTTATTCTCGAGGTTTGGAAAGAACACGTCGGGAAGACCTATAGATTATTCAACAACACCACTTTCTCATGCGGTTAGTATATTCTCATTGACCTCAAACGGGTCAGTTTTTGCTTTGATGACGTTGAAAGGGTGTGTCCAATGAATCGGGGGCAATGATTGTATTGAACAAAGGATAACCGAAATTTCTTGTCTGTCGGCATCTGAACACTTCCGATGTCCTGAAGTGTTTCACTTTCCCTGGTCATTGTTGCCTTACATTAATAGTTTCAAGTCAGTAGCTTGGAGGTTCGAGAGGTTCTATATTTTGACGCGCCAATATTCGTTAAAAGCAGTTTTAATTGTATGCGTTAACATGAAAGGGGTAAAGCATATGTGCAATCGTGATCTCTGTGTCATCTGCAGTGACAGTTTACCGAAAAAGACTAGCTTCGAGTCTCAATGATCGGAATGAGAGAATGCTGAAAGTTTTGCTCACGACTAGTTCGTCCCAATCGGGCAATACCAGCAACAGACGCCTGTTAAACAAAAATCCGTTAGAGCCGAAAGGCATATTTTCATTAAAAAAGCTTTATTCAGATGTACATTGAAGGTTAAACAAGGAATTTGGTTTCAAACGGATTATCCAGTGCCGGGGATTATTACATACTAACTCAGTCTGATCCGCTAGTAACACTGCCTAAAGGACAGATCGCTACAGGAGTTTGAGTCGACCACTCATATTTGAACGTCTATATGACATTTAAGAAGTAATATTATCCATGCTAGTTTTTTTAACTTACAGTATCACATAAAATTGGACTACATGCTGTTTCTCTCGTTGGTGAGAACGACCTCCAATTTCATATTAATGAACGTTTATAGATCTCAGAGATACTGTGTTAGTTAGAGCTGTTTGTGTGTTTTATTGATTAATAATTCATCCCATTTCTAGCGTTCATGGCGATAAATGAACACGCAAAATCTTAGATGCAACATCACTCATCTGTGCTTAGACGGAAAGAATAGTGAGCAAAAAGATATCACCAATGCAGTCTCATTCTCCCTTTAGACAGGGATTTTCTCCCAGCCGTTCATCAGTAACAGGTTTCATGCATAATACACAACTTTAAAACAGAGCTGCGTCAAATATGTGATGTAGAAAACACTGCATTAAGGTTGACTTGGCGGAAACAAATACAGCCAAGTAACTCATTCCGTAAAGAGACAATTGAGCACTTGAAGTTGACATCAGCAAGAAATTGTGGGTCAGTTCTGCGTTGGTGAGAATTATATTCAGCATTTTGTCCCCCTTACTTAAATAATAGCCAAAAGAAATTCCGTGCATTATTTAAGAAAGATTTTATTTTTTTAATTTTAATTTTTAATTTGATTTTTAATTTTGGTATATAAAATCATTTTATTTGATACTGTTGTTTGAACTGAAAAGTAAGCCTCTGAAAAGGAGCATTAAGGAAAGTGTTTGTCGCAAGATTACTTCATTCAGACCGTTGTAGAATCTCACGGTGATCAAAGGAATTCCGACCTGATCAACGACCAAATAAAAAACCCATCGGGCTCCGCACAAGGCGCAATGGCCGGACACTTGTTTGGTGTAACAGATTTGAATACGGATGTGGTTTGTAGCTCAGGTTGATGGTTTGCGGGGTCTTGTGTTCGCTGAGCTTGGCGTTTAGATCGCAAACGTTTCATCACCATCGTCAGTGCACTGACAATGTCACCTCGGCTGGTGATGAAACGCTTGCGATCTAAACGCCAAGTTCAGCGAACACAAGACCCCACAAACATGTTGGGTTTAATTCTCCACAGTTTTTTCAGTTAGTTCATCTGCCGGATGTGAAATTGATAGCATAATCAAAGTGGATTTGCAGCTATTCGCATAAGTCACATTATGCATAGTTCGAACCGCATTTGTTTGAATCCTGCCATCAGAATTAAATAGCTATGCGAAGCGGACAGGGTGTTGCTTTCTGCCACAGTTGGCTCGTCTAGCATTTCAGGTCGATTAAAATATTTCAAGAAAAATTGCTATCTTCTTAGGAAAACGGAATAAATTTAAATCACTTGTTATCAGTTGTATCTGTTTCTCTCGCGTCTCTGCATTCCAGTTTTACGGAAGATGTGGTTATCTGTAGATCGCATTGTTTACCGCACTAGACGGTTAGATGTATGTACTGTAGGCGCTACTGAGAAAGTGATCACCGTAGAGCTTTTGGTTTTGTGTCCTATCGAGTCAGCCGCAATGTTAATGCCAATAATTTATGAGTGTTCAGAGGGGCGCCTATAAATTGACAAACGTTTTCATATTTTATTCCAAATACTTTTGTTTTATCGCCTATTTCTTAGTATTCTGTTCAGATACTTTAAGTTGTGGCATTGGTACTGATAGCAGTTCCATCAGTGTTGTGCATTTTCATCTAATTTAAAGAGCAGAAATTTCTTTTTCAGAATGTACGCTTACACGTTAGTCTAATAAAGATGTATGGTTAATATTGTTCGGTATGCAAACGTTTTCACTAATCATCTAGAAGTATTTACTTGATAAAAATAACTCATCAACTCCTTTGGAGAGTGGTGTTGGTCTGACAGAGGTTGTGAGACAGATGTTCAACAGAAAGTTCGACTTATCAAAACAAACTAGAGGTTGTGCGCTCCTATACCAATGCAAGCATAAGAATGACTCAGTATGGTCGGGGGTGGGTGGCTAGGGTTGCGGCTGGTCAACTTTCCCTTGCATCTCGCGAAATGCTACCATTCGACCAAGCGTCTCGAACAGCCTCTGCTGAGGAACCTTACTCACTGCCTTCACGTGGCGGAGGTAATTTCTCATCAAATTGAGAGGACTTAAAGCAGATATCCAGAGCTAAAGCCAAGTCGGTGACCCACCAGCAGTTCACCAAGAAGAGGTACATGAACCATGCACACACCCTCGCGGTCGTGATAGTGGTCAACGGCTCGCTTTGGTATCGAGGTATTTTGAGCACCCTGGACGTTTGACCCAATCCAATCAGCGTATGATACGATGAACTGGACACCGGTCCCTAATCGATTACGATTTTCACACACCGCCCAGCTCTCTTGCAGGTTAGGCTTTGGCTAGCCGAAAGCTCTGGTTGTGAATTCTCCAAGAAAATTCACAAGCCTTGACCTGGGCAACCTAGCAGTATCGTGCCCTCATGCAAATCCTGAACCCTTTCACTTTTTATAAAAATTATTATATATATATATATCCCAATAAAACTCAGTTATTTCCCCAGCTGTTTGGCTTCTTAAAGAATTTTTAAATTTGCCTCAGTACCTGTCCTGAAAATTATTGCTGCATCACTTAATGAATAGATTTTAGTAAAATACTGTTGTTCACGGCAATAATGACATCATCCTTATTGGCTTGACGAGCAAAGCCTGACCGTTTGATCTCATTTTTTGCTTTAAAATCTGACAGACCAGGTTAACCGAATGACTATAGTAAATGCATTTGAGATCCGCAAGGTAGGTTTCATCCAAACAAAAGGTCAAGGATCTTGAATTGAAACGAAAACCAATCTAAGCATTGATTTACAACACACACATAATGACCCTTACTCTTGCTATTACTATTAAAGATGCCGTGGTCAATTCCAATTCTTTGGGCATCAAAGATCTTGCGCTAGACCTATCCAAAGTATCAGCAATGTTTGGATTTCGATCAGAATTGTCGATTTCATTCGATAGATGAAGAAGCTCAGAAAACATATTTATTTATTTGTTAAGCGAGCTTCTAAATACCATGAAGCACTTTTTATGACAATTTATGTAACAAGGAATTACATTCCATGATTCCAAAAGTGATAGAGAATATGTTTCGAGTACCTGAAACAACTGACTGTTTTTTTTCACTATTAAATGCATAAACGAACAAAAATAAAACGAATAAGTATAAGCTATAAATGACTACGTTAATTGCTACAAGTCACACACGGAACTAAATAAACAAAGGTTTGTGCATTTGCTCTTGTCCAACTTACCGCGAATGGAAGAATTCGTACTGAATATTGATGCAGTATCTGATCCGTTTTCCGGCTGATGTGAATGCGACGAGAGCCAACTGTGGTCCAGCGGGGCACGAGACATATGACCACCATTCAACCGACCGGTGCCACCTCGATTGTTTTCGGATGTATGGATTTTGAAACTATTGGTTTTCGACACCCGCATTGTGGCCGCATAGTCACCATCAAAGGCACTGGTGGGATTTGAACTGGGCACTGTTCGCAGATTGCAAGTAGATCGACTGAGCGGAGCGCCGTTGCGTTTTGCTTGTTGTTGCTGTTGTTGCTTTTGTGGTTGGTGTGGTTCGCGTTGCTCTCGTTGTTCACCATTAGGCATCGGTTCTACATCGATCAGGGAGATATACCGAGCGACAAATGTTGATTTGTCCGGTAGGGTGTCACGAATGTTTACACACGAACGAAATCGACGAAGGCGCATGTTGAATTTGAGCACAGTGCACGAACGGATAAATACAGATTAGAAAGACTGGATGTTGAGAGTTTGACGCTAAGTTTATATAGTGAGTTTATTGGCACCCATTACCGATCCATTCTTTGAATAATTGCGCTCATCAGAACTACCATAAATGGCGAGTTCAAAGTCAACTTCAGTGTATTCTACCAGTAAGTGGTGATGGGAGGACACAAACTCATGCACACACACACACACGATCTGTCCTGATTCACAGGCCCATGACATCTGATTACGGATAGTCAATGCTGCCTCAGACGAACCTTGGAACAAGCGGTTAGACCAGACCAAATATCCCAGACGAAACTATTGAAGATAGAGAGAGAGACCGAAAGCATTGTGTAACGTGCCGCGTGTAGCGGCTAATCTCGATAAATATAATGAAAATAGAGCTTTCGATTGCTCTAGAGGACTTATCGGTGAATGCAATAAAAACAAATCAGGGAGTATTCGACTATCTCTTGCAGGTGTTCTCTGCAGGCAGAATCAAAAAGACAAACTAACCGGTGCACAAATATCATTTCAACAAAATCTTCATTGCTGAAATGCAACGCAAATTTAGAGTAAGTCTTAATTCTGAACGGTTTAAATTGCATCCCGTTTGATATTCAGTAAGCAATCTCTTCGATCAAAGTGACCATTCAAAATTAGTTATCCAAAACCATCAACTTCACAAGTAGCCCATAATTCCGACGGACTCATGTGATTCGTGATGTTTTCGTCATATTCACATTTGAAATATTCTAAACTATGAACAATTCGAACAAGGAATGAATATATTCTTCATTAGTGTCATTTGAAACACATTTTGCTTCTCGCTGTTCTAAGCACTCGTGCCCATGTCTTGATTTTTTTCCTCATAGAGATCTCATCCCACCAAGTAAAAAAAAATTTGTCTGCGTGTGAAAAACACGTGATAGGTCCAATAGTAAATGTTAATCTAGTTCAATATACAAATTGTATGAATTCATCTAAACGATGTGGTCGCTGTTGTGGGACCGAGATTGCGGGCTAAGATAGTGGTCATGTTGGACGGGAAAACCTGTTAAGGTCATCTTTTTATGATGTGGATTAGTGCACATATGACATATGTCAGTGGAGGCATATTCACCTGTATATATTTACATGAATGAACTGGGGATAAACAGTATCCATCCGGCAAGTTTTTCTCATAGGACAGGAGTGTTCCCCCACCCCNCTCTCCATTTCCGTGTAGAATGATAAACACCATAAATCTGGATTTATGCTAGTCCGATCTTTCTAGAAAGATTAAAATGTGGAATTCAATTGATCTAACGTTCAAAAATAAACTCTGTGTTATTTTGAAAATGTGAGCTCCCCTTGAAAAAAAATTTGAAAACCGAAGGAAAACTTTTGCTGTGGGAATAATTTTGTTATCCGACACGAAGTTTGGCAAAACGGGATTGAAATTAGCTTCTGAGAACAGTAAATTGAGCTTGTTTTGTAAACGGAGTGATAATAAGAAATTTAGTTGATATCAACGTTTGTAACAGAAAGAAATTCGAATCACGTGACTGTGATTCAGTCTTCCACGTCTGTTTTCTATTGGAATGGTGAGTGCTTGTAACTCTTTCCTTCAGTAGCATTCTTTTTATGTACTCCATAATGATGATCCAACTTACTGCCAACGTATTTACGTTGCGTAAAGCAAACTGACCAAGGAGAACTTCTAAACAACATTGGAAAAAGTGATTGATACCATGTTCTCAGAAGCAGATAGTGGTCACACCGTCCAGTATTGTGCAGTTTACTTATGTACACCTCACTCTTTCTTCGCACTCAGTTCACAGAAGAACCCCCTTTCTAGAGTGAACTTGCATTAACAATACCTGATTCTTCAGAACAATGATTTGTTCGCGTCTAATTCTAGTCTTTACTTAACTCCGCAGCTTATTGATAATCGGTCTAGAATATCCAACGTTAAATCAAATGTTAAATGGAGTGAAAATGAGCACAAATAGTGAAACAGAGGCGGATGCAGGTAGAGCTGCACAAGTTACAGTGTCCCGAGATTGATCAGTAAGTGAGAAAGACGTAAGCTGTGAGTTTCAAGTATTTCATCTTCATTCTCGATTAACTAACGAAAAACACGTCACCAATATTGAATAGGCTAAGCGAAACAGAAATTAATTGTGTAGAAGAGCACTTCATGTTCAACAACAAGAGCGGGTAGCGATGAGGGCGAGAAAAAATAGTCTGTTTTTGATCTCCGGTAAATTCTAGCCACCACTGTATGCGCAAAAGAGAACCAACAGAATTTCACTTACCGTTTTGGTCGTCTAAACTGACTTCTCTCTCCCCTCATCCATCCTTTACTCACTCCGGCCTTTGTTACTAAACATCTCAAGCATCCTTTCACCTTGTTGTTCCTTGTTCCCTACTGTACTATATATAAATGGCATATTTTGCCTTAGCGAACAGAGAACGGAGTTGAAATGCTTGTATTTCGTAGCTTATGTCTTCTTCACTTGTTGATAAATTGCATAACGCCGTAAACAGCATAGGTTTTTCTTAAAGAACAGCGATCTATACTCGTCTTTTCATACAACAAAATAAATATTACGTAAGTTGTTCTATTTCCTAATAACTCACCCTAATTACCATAAACAAAGAATTACTATGGCATTCGTAAACATGATGCTGACGCAGACCAATTATCATCACACAATCCACTGGCAGCGCGAAATGTGATTTCACAATGACTGGCATTACGCACACAACCCGCCTGTATGCCCGTTTACACAAGTTCACATCCCTTAAACCATGGCATGTTTCAATTTAACCGGCGCTCATATCTCGTTCCTCCCTATATTTAGGAAAGTACACGATAGAAAACTAATTAATTGAAAACATTTGTACTTACACTTAGCACGATGCTCTCATAAACATTCTTCTTTCACCAATCATTCACGATGAAAAGCTTTGGGTCCTTCAAAGTTCTCTCAGGCAATTAATTGAGTTCATTTCCGCCGAAAGTTTCCGCGATTCGCTTTGTGATCTTGAAAGCGTAGAAACTGTGAAATGCTTTCAGTATACAGGTAACAGCTAAAACATCTCGCACTCTAGTTAACTATTTGTTGGATAGTGTATTCGAAATCAGCCACGATTCTAGGTAGAATCAGCTTGTCGTAACTACGGACTGATTCTACGAGTCATTAATTCACAGCTCACATCGCCACAATTGCTCGCTCTCCACTCTCGCACTCTTCGTTGTCCAGTCATCTGTTCCCTGCACATAGATCACTGGAATGCGGAAACAGTGACCGTACACATTTATCCATAATGATTGTCCCGGGATATCCACTGCTGGACGAGAACGAAGCACAACAAACACACATATATCATCCTGTTCGAATGACCCACAGGCACCAGTGGCGTCAGACAAAATCACCAGGGTAAGCATATCCATTACATTCAAGATCGTCATAATTCGGCGTAATCAACCAACCACAAGACATCTCGGTAAATATGTGCGGAGGACTCTTGGAGGTAATTCATCCGTTACACTTTATCTGAGTTCATCCTTCCAAATGATTTTTTAATTGGTACCATCTTATCCTAATCTGATTGCACGCAAAAAAACATACCTAAGTTATGATTTGCCTGAAGAAGATTAGAAAAACGCATTAGTGGAACATGTAAAAATATGGAATCGACCGTCGAAAACTCAAAATTTGTTGGAACAGTAGGTCTATGATTTAGAAACACTCTCCGGTCAACAACATTGAGAAATTCCGAAATGAAAATTTAAATTGATTCGCGTATGGTAACACATTACAACAGGCAAATGTTTAGCGAATGATTGCCGGAGAAACTACATCATGTAGTGTAGAGAGCTAATTTTTTAACCATTTTCTCTGTGAAGACCTCTTATAAATACTTTAATGTATTCCTGCAGTTTGCACTAATAAGATAATATTGAGTTCTTTCCAAATAAGTCATGCTGAGTCAAATTGAGCAAACTTTCCCAGGGCGCTTTACAATTGTCTAATCTAAATAGAACTATTGTAGATTATATCCGATCACTGATCAAAAGGGGCATACATTTAAGAACTTATCGAACTGTATCACGGTAAAGCAGCCATAAACAGAGCTGTGAAAGCCCTTGGTCAGTTTGGAATCAAGTACCGCTCTCATAGAGTAGCAGTGTTCGATCAAACAGATCGATACCCCGATCACTGATGCATGCACATCCACACACAAACAAAATCTACCCCGTACACATTGATGATGCATCATAGTGCATTACGCTTTTCTTGATACCATGTGGAACAAGATATAAATCGGTGGCTACGGAACATTGCCCGGGACTTTGACAGCTTAAAAATGTGGGTTGACCATACTGGATCACTGTGCCCGGTTTTATGTTATCCTCAGTCAATTTTATCGGGGATAAATCAAACAATGGACTGAAGAAATGAGTTACCGAAAAGTGTGTGCTTTATTATTGTTCGTTATGTCACAAAACGAGGCCTGTTCCAGTGAACCAGATAGTGGTGTATCATCGCGTTTCCGTGCAACTGAAACGATGAAACAGTTTGTCCCAATCCAAACCTACTCAACGCAGGCATGAAGCGGAACAGACTATTACCATAGTAACCCTTGATTGGCCAAATCACATCCGCAATTTCAGAATCACAAGTGAACTGGTAAACTAGTTGGCAATAGAGAAGATGTGAACCTATTCCCTAACTCGTTTCAAAAACAAAATCTTCTAGTTGATACAATGCAATTATTAAACCCCTAGCGTTCGACGCATGCGATAACTAATACATCATGGTTCTCGCAATAACGTGGATACTGTTAAAAGTGATGCAAATCGTTCACTTTGAACGATAAACCATTATTCAATATTTATTCTACATCTGGATTAACATATATTGACTATGTTGCTCAACATTTTCTCTTATAATGTTCAGGGATTTACCCCTGATTTCAATAGAACACGTAGCTCCGGTTGTACTTCAGCATCATTGTCTAATCAAATTCTGACACCAACTCATTACTTCTCTAAAATTCAGGAAAATTCGGGAAATTTATTCTATAAGAGTGAATGAAAGTAAGAACATTATTCTTTGTGACTAGCGCAATAACAAACAAACTATTCATGTAAATCAGGTTCCAATCGAATCCTGCAGATACAAAAAAGCAGATAGACCCAACGTAACAGTATGAAGTATTTCTTTAATCTGTTCTTTACTCTTAAATTGAGCGTTTGACGCCACCATTGTTCAGCATAATATACACAATTGACTAGCAGTTTTTTACACCGGTTCACGTGGGTCACCAATCCCTGACTGGATGTTCGCAAAAAGGATAGGTGACTCAGTTTTCCACTCTCTTTCCTCATCCTCCTCCCCTCTCCTGAAGAGGACCTCATCTCTATCATCACGCTCAGTCTTGGCACGCCGTCGCGTACGCGAGAAGAGAGAATTTTGTGTAACATGCCTCTGGCCTCGAAACAGCGTTGCCAAGGTAGTAAATTAGTTTATGCATAAACCGTCCGACGTGTGTGAAGCCGAAGGGTAAAGCTTTCTTTAGGAACACGCGGAAAATAATCGAGAGTGGTTCACGTGCAAACAAAATGGAACCAACATACATCGGTGGTCAATGTGAAAGTAGTGAATACGCTTTTGGTGATGTGGGTATCACCTTTGAATAAGCACATAAGTATTTGTATAACAGATAAGGTGGTGTGGAACGTCTAATGCAGATTCACGCTTAGAGGTCTGGCCCCGACCAAATGGGTCTTCTACATTTGCATTCGTCTGGCCCAATTCATGTGAACATTCAATGAATTTGCGGGTATCAGAATGAACCAAACACTCTCGGAATACTATGACCTCAAGCAAATTCGTCGAAGCCTAATCAGGATCAACTTGAAATTCGGTAGAACTGTGCAAAACGTCAACTTGTAGGTGTTTCTTTGTTTATGGCACAGTTTGGATGTTTGTCCAACTGAAGAGAACTAACGGAGCAAGCTGCAGCGGGCAGCTTAAATGCAAACAGATTGTTGGCAGATTTTTAGCTATCGGTGGGATTAGAAAAACTCACCACAGTGGTCATCTTCGAGTAACATGGAATCCAAACAGTAACCACTGACACTTGAGGTCATTCGGTAGTCTTCAAAGTCCGTGGTCTGTGAGGTGTTCAGTGCACCGTGAACAGCTCGTCGACCCTCGTAGCCGTTGTCCGTTGAGCGCGACTCGGACATGGATTCAAAATCAGCCAATCGCCCGAGGCTGGCACAACGTTGTTGTGGTCGAATTCGTGTGAACGAACGTCGACGCTCGTTCCTTTTTGGATTGACTCGAAGTGGAACTGTTAGGGGATAAGATGGAATGCATCGTTATTCATATATTTTTGACATACATTCTATTTCGTGAAATCAGAAAAAGATAACAAAGTGCTAGTATGAGACATTTAGGAAAATAGTAAGAAACTTATTTATCTGTGAACTACATTTATCTGGTGGTAGCGGCGGCGGCGGCGGTATAGGTATTTGGTTCCCTCTTTGACTGTCCCATTGTTCCATTCCTCCTTCAACCGTCTGTATTAAAAGCAACCAACCACAATCATCCCACAGGGCTTAGGTTACCCAAGAATGGCGTGCTACTAGATCCCTCACAAGCGAGAACTTTGTTTTAAAAAATTAGACCCATTTGTCTGCAATTACGCTGACAACGGCTCTGACTGCATCTATGAACATTTGAATGGTAAAATATCTTCGATGACATCAAGATTCATTCATTTGCCACAGTGATTTAACCGTAAGCCGCTTTTGCTAAACAGTTCCCTCGGTAGTCGAAATGCAAACTGATTGCCAGCTTCTTCCGACCATACTGTTATTTAATGTTCAGCATGTACGTACTTGCAAAGGAAAATTTTTATAATAGCTGTGGTAAAAAATAAACGCGCGGATAAGCATGGAAATATGCACACGGTAGTGCATTTAAAGTCAATCTAGGTAATCAATTTTCCTCGATTTTTTGTGGTTGGCTCTGTCCAGTTGTCGCAAAGGTTATGGATATGCATTCTGCCAAAGCAATAAGCCATCAATACGATTTTTCATTAGTCTGATATTAGAAAAACATTGGGAGGTTTGACTTAAATACGACTGTCACCATGTTGATTCCATTGCTTCCAGAAGGTTGATGACCCTGTCAACATCGTTCTCCACACGCGCCAAATCAATCTTCGAGTGATGTAAAATAAGCCAATTCGATTGTGTGTAGTACGATCAGATAATCTAACTGAATATTTTAGCCAAACACTGCAAAGGGATTGGAGTTTTTCACCTATTTACTTATTGTTGTAGCGAACTTAATCACATGATACCTTAATTTCAGTCGATAGTTAAATCGGATGCCTGGTTCACAAACTGAATCACAGAAAGTGCACAAGTTCGACTTTGCTTGTCTGGTGTGCAAACAAAATGGACAGCGGATGCACTATGGTACCACACACCCGCGTGGTTAATCAATTCACCTACTACCAACCATCTCGTAAGTGAGGATGAAAGTATTTGAAACCAGCAGCAGGATCCAAGAATCACAAGCATAGGGCAAACCGAATTCCATCTTTCAAACACCCCTTTTGATTTCGTAGGGAGTGATTCAAGAAGAAGCGGGAGGAACTAATGTGAAAATACCGTAAGATGGCATTTTTATGATTGACTGACTGATTTGGGGATGATGGCAAACATCTAAGCACAGGGCTCAAGGACACACACGAACCCCACGATGGGATCCAACGTTGTGTTACAAAGAAACAACTCCACAGGACCTCGGAGAAACGTAGTTGCGATGCATCGGTTGGGCATTGTCTTGACCGTGTGTTGATTGTTTGACAGTCGAGTCGGTTTGGGCAAACAGATAGTGAAAACCACTGCTGGATGTCATTTTGGAATAAAAGTGCAACATTATGCGGCATGGGTATGTTTGAACACATCTACAGACACACGCACAAAGGCCATAGTCCACACACGATGTATTGTGTTGGAACAAACTAGTTTCTGACAATGTGTGCACAGTGGATAAAGCAGGAATAATGGAATGGATTCATAAATTAACGGGACCAAAATAATAAATAGTCAGCAAGAATTTAATGTGCATGCACCTACAGACTTCAATCAAAAAGGGTCCTTTATGTGACTGAAGCGAATCAGATTACGTTTCAGTTCGAGGACTCCTCCACACATACATACACTCTCTCGCCCCACCCATGTCCTCTATTCTTGCTCATTAGAATTACAAGACGGAAGAGTAGTAGACATCAACGATAACCGGGCGGTATATGGAATCACTTCCCAACGCTCGAACTAAGTTGACCAAGACTAGCGACAAGAGACATCCATTATTCGGTAGTGTAGAGAAATACTCTAATATGAGGTGACATAAAGCTTGAATTATCTCCACAGTCATGGAGCACAAACATCCGTCGTTTTGGTGTGCGCGTGCGCGAGCACTTTGGTGATCTATCTACGCGATTTGGAGTGGTGTCTTAGACCTCTAAATCATACCGAGATGCAAACAGATATTTCTCAAATTATGCGGGAACATTCGAACTGCAAGTGCGGTCATGACAGAAGAAAGGGATTATTAGAAGTGAATATGCGAGATGTTTAACCCACTAGTATACCGATTGGGTTAAATCTCGGTATTGTGTAAATCGGTACAAAATAGTTACCTAAAATCAATTGATATAAACTATCCCCTACGAACATGGTGGATTTCGTATATAGAACAAATGTAGCATGAACGGAAAACCAGAAAGCGCTTTACGGTAAACATGGGTTGTGCTATATCGTGTAAGGACAAAATGAAAAAGGTCTAATAAGTTGTCCGAAGGCTGGTATGCTTACGTTCTATCTGTGGAGTCCCAATTTCGAGCCCCAGTTGGGTTGATGGATTCGCACTGCTGATGAGACCTAATCAGGTCGAAATCACTGCACAATGGTTTCAGGCTTTATACTTTACGCTANCGCTACATTTGCTGTATACTCTGATTTGTATCCCAACCCTTCACGTTCTGTTATTATTTTTGTTGCGTTGGCATCAAGCTTGCTAGCAAGCCGGTGATATATATATATATATATATATATATATATAATTTACTCCGTGCGCAAGGAAATCTATAATTGAATTAACTCTACCACTACTTTCATATAACCCACACTTAGTAGACGAACATGTTCTCTTACCTGTCACAAAACATTGCATTATAAGGAGAGCACTGATAATCCCCGGCCAATTTTCATTGAATCTTTGTGTTTATTTGTGTCAGACATTCACGAACAACACGGATTTATACAGATGTGTTCAATGATCCAACAACTAGAGTTTCTGTACTCAGTATGCATGGGGAAGCATAGCGAACCTCGGATATAGACTACTTTGGATGAAATAATTCAAGCTTGCCGTCATTATCGAAAGTGATCATTTATGCAAACTCCAGCGTAATTGGGTAAAATTGCCACTTATTTGGGTATTTCTTATTGATTGGCATTGTTTTCCGCTGCCTGAGATTGATCATTCGGCACTCTGTGGTAAACCAGTGACATGCAATTCCACACAACGCAGACAACATGGTGTTAACCAAAAAGGCTTGTCATGGTACGCCGACACTTGTAGGGCTCGTCATCTTTTCTAGCGGGAGGTTGATTATACAATCACTTTTGTCCAGTCTTATGCGCGTTTTAAAGTACTGTTGTATCAGCTTTCGCGTGATTAGTTTCAGCTAAAGTAATGTACCAACAATGTTAAAAAGCAAATGCCAAGAAATGTGCTGGATAATTAAATGGAATATGTTGTTCTATTTACTCAGCTGTTTCTAAATTCTTTGTTCGCTCAGTGCGCTATCAGGAAAGATCGACTGTAGTATCTTAAATTGTTACTCTCATGTTTCATCGATGAGAACAGAAATAAGAATTATACCGGTTATGCAAATCAGTAGATCAGCAGTTATTTGATCCATCCTTAAACGTGATTTGCTTTCATTCAAATTCGGTCAACAAATTTGTATAGTAAACATCTAAGATAAATGTGTTCCTGGTGTGGAGAGAGGAGTGGGTGAGGACAAATGAACTTGCTAATCACCTGAGTTTATAAGTTCGAATTCGATCAATTTAGAAACACAGAACAAACAAAAGAATGTTTGAATTATGTAGATGATTTCCACGATTGGAACGAAAATGAGAACCGACAACTGTGATTTACCTTTATGGGTTCCCGAACATTAGCCCTCCGAAAGTAACCACTAATTTCCTGACCTTCTCGATAAATTACCTGATTGAGTGAAACACCGTCCTTGAGTACAAATTTCACTACTACTTTTTGATTGCCCCCAACGTGTTAAAAAACCATGCGATGTGTGATAAACTAAATAGGCACAGTTGGACAAATAACAGGCAGACCCCACGCATTGTGCGTTTTCGGATGTAGATCAAATGAACTGGTCAATGGCCAATAACCAGACGTGTGTAGGTGCGAGTACACACCTGTATTTCATCTGTAGGTGAACGACTGTACAGGTCTCTGTTGTGCCACTTCGGTGACATGTTCAAAGAGTTCAGCTCGGTCGCTCGAATTTTCACTATTGTTGATGTACCCATTCACGGACTTTATTGGAAGCTGGTAAAGAGATTACTCAAGATGTGATTCGAAGTATGAGCCTTAATAGTAAAGTACCAGAGGTAGTAGTAGCAGTATCAGTGACAAATAGCCTTGCCAGTAGAATCAAAATGCCAAGTTTATAGAGACTAGCTTTGCAGTAAACGCTTTTTGCATTCATAGAACACATTCAGAAAAAAAGGAGCCAAGAGGTTCTTATTTCAACGAACTCTTGATACCATCATAAATCGACAAGGCGTATCATTATTCATTGTTTGAAAATATTTTTCACTGAAGCTATTGCATGATAGAACAATAGAGCTTATTTCAGCGGGTGGTATTGTTCAAGGGGTGTTAATAGCCGTCACTGAAGTGTTTCGGTCCTCAAGATAAGGA